>LOJH01032494.1:0-16532 GCA_001685095.1 Ellobius talpinus
GTAGCACGTGCACACATGGAATGGTTGTAGCTCATGATGTTTCCTTCCAGGTCTTCAAGAGCAAGCCAGTGCCAGTTCCTACATATTAACGAGCGCATGTGCACTGGGACTGGTCTTAGTGGCTGCAGTTGAGGACCCAAGAGCGGACTAGTGTAATGACTGAATGCCAACATACGGGTAATCACCATTCTCTGTGCTAGATACAGAGATTCAAGATAAATGATGTCATTCCCTCAATAAATAAGAATAATTAAAAGACGGAAAACTTAATAATAAACATAATTTAACATGATGCAAAGTGTGTGAACGGGAGCTTTGCACTGAGAAGTCCAGAGCCCTGTAAAAGCACTGAGCATGTAGTATCTGTAACTTCTTGAGCTATAACTCAGGGAGTCCCAGACACAATGAAGCGCCAGGTATCTGGGCTCCAATTTATTTGATTCCACAGATCTTTACTCTTATATCATCCACTGAGAATTTCTTAGATGATAAATTTATTAAGATCAAATCAAGTAATGCATTGGTGATTTATGGCAGATCCATTTGTCATGGTATTTTGTGTATATCCCAGTAATTTTTTTTCTTTTTTTTCTTATTTATTTATTTATTTATTTATTAAAAATTTCCTCCTCCTCCCATCCTCCCATTTCCCTCCCACTCCCCCGAAGCCCCAGTCATTTCTTACTTAGACACTATTAATATCTTTGGCTTGTAACTGAAATAAATATTGTTTAATTCTGCTCTTTTAAAGTATATATATTCCAGTATATTGTTTAATTTTTTAAATCTAGCCAGCAAACCTTTATTCTTTATTGGATAAAAATTTAACAATGTCTAGGTCTTGGAAATACATACAAAATTATAAACATTGCTGTCAATTTCATAGTTCCCATCCAGCAAAAGGGAAAAATGTCAAAATACTGATAAAAGATTTTGCACTGAAATTGCTCAGTAGTATTGTCTTGTCTTGATGGATGATCATGAAAATGGTCGCTCAGGACCACTCTTATGGGTTGGAGAGATTGCTCAGCAGGTGAAAGAGCTTGCTGCCATTGTAGAGAACCTAAATTTGATTTCAAGAACCTGTGTCAGGTTTCTACAAAACAAAGTAGAAAAAAAAAGAATCCCTATCACTACTTTGTAGATTTAAGAATGATTCACTTTTATTTTTAGTTATGTGTACTTATGTGTCTCTGTGTGTATACGCTATATGTTTATGTTGGCTGTAGCTCAGTCTTGTGATTTTTAACCCCACTGCCCAGAATTCTGGGAAATATTTATAACTATGTATTTACATGGGAAAAAGATAGATAGGGTGTGGTGACTTATCCAAAGTCAGCAACATTATATATCATATTAGATTTTCTATGTACTAAAATCAGCTATGAATGTATCAAAAGATATTTAAAACTTTATCATTTGATATTTAAACAAAAAATTATCAGCCAGACAGTGGTGGGTAGCACATGCCTTTAATCCCAGCACTCAGGAGGCAGAGGCAGGTGAATCTCTGTGATTTCGTGGGCAGCAAATTCCAGGACAGGATCCAAAGCTACAGAGAAACCCTGTCTTGAAAAAACAAAACAAAAACAACAACAAAAATCTGATATTGATATTACAAAGGCTTCTTAAACAGTATATATTATGATTAGATATATATAATAAGATTAAAAAGAATTGCAGATTTGACTACATCAAAAGTTAAATAAATTGTGATACAGAATAAGTTTTCTCCAATATTTTTTTTAGTATGTAACAAACCAAAACATGCTAATATGAATAATAGGATTCTAGAAATTGTTTGGGGATAAAAGGAACCATCCTCACAACCAAGAAAAATAACAGAAGTCATGGGACTAAAAGTGTAGGAAGATGTTTGAGCTCACTAGGTCAAGTAAGCAAAAGTAAGAGAAAATTAATTGAAGATGGTTTGCTATTATTGCTCATCAAAATAGAAATATTATCGTAGTGATTAATGATGAAACAAATACTAGTAAATTCTTGGTGACATGTAAGTTAGTTCAGTTAAAGAAGATAAATACAGGATTATCTCTGTCAATATATAAAGATGCAATTCTAGAAATATAATATGCATTTCAGAAATATAATATGGAAGACTATAATTTAGTTAATTTGTAATGAAATGGAAAGGAAATTATCTGAGAAATACCAGAGATAAATATGTACATAAAAGTTAGTTTGGGCAATATTTGCAATATAGGAAAATATTCTGATGAAACACTATATATGAGAACACCTGTTCAACTCAAATATGTTTCTCACTATTTTAGAGGCTCAATGAGTACAAGATTAAGATACCAGCAGACTGAGTATCTGGTGAGGGTCCCTGGTTTACTGATGTCAGGCTTTTATGTGTGCCTCTATATTACAGAATTAAAAGAGTTCCCCTTGGACCTCTTTCCTTGGGAGCCAGTTATGAGTTCACCTTCATGACAGGATCTCCTCCCAAACGGCCCACCTTAAAGCTTATGATTTCCACATACAAAGGTCTGACAGAAAGAAACACAGACTATGGAAATGATAATGCATGCAGAGTAAAAGCATGAATAAAAGGCACAGATACAGAAAACTATATATAGTACGTGTTTCTTTTCATATAACACATTTATATACCATGTCATGCTTTAAGGTATATATATATTTCTTCTGGAGTTAAAGCAATAATCTACTCCAGCTACAAAAGAAAGAAAATGTATATCAATGTCTAGGACTGTTTGCATGGTTGTTTGCTAGATTATCTCCTTGGTTTTCAAGACAGGATCTAACTATGTAACCAGGGTTGACCTGGGCTACATAGGACTGATATACTTTGAATATCAGTCTGGACTCAAACTTTAAGAGAAGTTCCTGACTCTTTCTCAGAGTTCTAGGCTATGCACATACACCACCATACTGGGAACCCTGGGACTTTCTAGGGAGACTAAATAGCCCTCATTTACTCTGTGTAGTAGGTAAAATTCTGGTCAATTTTCAAGATCAGCTTCAATCATCACAGTATTTCTTTTTGTCTTTTTCATGTAATTTTTGAGACATAGTATATAGAACAGGGTGGCTTGAAACTTAGGGCAATATTCCTGCCTTGGCCTCCTATACACTGTAGGGTATATAGTCTAGTATTGACAGAAGCACCTTCATCACAGCATTTCTTTATTTAATTTACTATTTTACTAATTCTTTGAGAATTCATACAGGTACATAATATATTTTAATCACATTTATCCCCAACTTCTCTCAGATCCACCCCCAACTTCATGTCCTCTTTCATTTTTATAGCACACTGAGTTCACTTTGTACTCCTCATACACTCATTGATGTGGGGCCATCCACTAAAGCAAGATGGACATATCCAGAGCCGTATCTTTAAAGAGAACTGGTCCTCCCTCTCCCAGAAGTCAGCAACAATCAATAGTTGCTCAACCGGAGGTAGCAGTTCATTGGCTCCTCCCTGTTCCATGATGGAATGTTGACTGTCTTGACCTTGTGCAGACAACCACAGCTGCTGTGACCTCATGAGTGCAGTCAGCCTATCATATCCAGAAGTCACTATTTTAGTCTAGTTCTTCCCAGTCTCCGGATTTCTCAGTTTTTCCATCTCCTCTTCCATAATGGTTCCTGAACCCTGAGGAAACAGGGTATGATATAGCTGTCCCATTTATGACTTAGACACTGTTCTCTGTGGTTGGATGAATTGTGAGTTTCTGCATTAACCACAACCAACTACACAAAGAAATGTCTCTGACGAGCTCTGTGATTTGCAGTAATCTATGGGTATAGAAATATAAAATTAGAAGGTAGTTTGATAATAGTCATTTAGCAGAATAATAGTAGGTTTACCCCTGGGGCCTATGGCCTATGAGCTCCCCAATGTTGAGGTTTGACCAAGATTTACAGTAAAAGGCACAGGCCTCAAATAAAATCAAAAAGTGTTTGGTTACTTTAGTAATATCTGTCCCACTATTATACCTATGGTCACATCTAGCCATTCTGGTCATTATCTGTCATGACTGTAGGTCACAGAATGTATAGCTATATAAGCTAACCAGCAAGAAAGAAATCGATGCATATATCCCACACCTGTAAGAGGAGTTTGTTTACTTGCTTGTTTGATTGTTTGTTTGTTTTATTGGCAACCTATGTCTTCTAGGAAGTAATCCCACATCATAACATATCTTGGTGGTTGATTTAAATATGCTCCATAATCTGATACTTAATATTCACCTTGCTAGACTACGAGATACTTGACGTATTGATGCCTCTCAAACTCTGACACATTCTATAGACACCCAATGTCAGAAATGCATCGTGTTTCTACAGGACTGTGAAATCATAGCACCACAGATTTTGTTAGAATAGTGAACTTACAAATTTATCTTTTTATTCAAGATAACACAAAAGGGAAGTTTTCCCGAAGGATGCAGTGAAGAATGGTGAAGGGAGAACATCTCTTTGTTTGCCTTCTTTTTTCCTAATAAACATCGCGGGGAAGTAAGCTACTTCCATAATTCATGGGCATCCTGTGATGTGCAAAGTTATTTTTGAATTTGTTTCTCCTGCAAGAAAATGTTTCCTTCCTAAAATTAGATAGTGTGTCTACTTCCAAAGCCAGTAATCAAACATAAGTTAAAACTCCTTAAATAAGGAAGAGAACATTTCAGAGCTCTAAAATCATTAGAAATAGGTCACTGAGTGCTTCAATAAAACTTCAGAAAAGGTTCCAATAAAAAAGGTATTCTCATTAAGAAGCTGTAAAGTAACCTTGCTATCAAACAGGGGGAAAATCATATACGCAAAAGCAGCAAAATATAGTCTATAAAGTCATTTAATGAAGCAGAAATTTGTATCTATGCCATATTTAATGCATTGCTAGAAATACCTCAGCAAATTCACTAATTATGAACCCAACATTATCCACAGTTATTATGGCTATTACTCAGCAATAGAAGATTTAAAGTTGGTTGTCTCTTTTACCATAGTTAGAAAAGAAATATTGGTACATATATGGTCTGCTTAAATAGGTTAGAAAATGGGAGGGAATTTACTAACTACCCCTTTAATTATGCAAACAGAGTTTCCATAATTCTAAACCTGAATTCCATGACACCCACAGATCTCCCTATAATCTAGATGTAAATAGTAATTACAGTGTTTCTAGGTAGGAAATGCTGTATTTTATGTTTAAAAAGCCTCTATTATTTATTACCTCCTGTTTTAAGTCATTTGATAACTCTCTAAAACTTTTCTGATAAGAAAATTTTTACATTCTTTGGAAGGAATATCTTCCTTATTTTTATGAAAAATAAGAAAAAATTGTTCAGTCATTTTCAAATTAAAGGGCAGTAGGAGGGAAATTTGCTGTTGAACTTTAAAACACTATATTTAGCAGGTCCTTGGTGGATTGCTGAATCTCTTCAAGACTGGATTAACAATCAAAGAGAGTAAAGACACTGACCTACATTAGAGTAACCCTACACACGCAACCAAAAGATCACCCTCCTCAGAGAACAGGGAGCTTCCAGACAACCTATTAGCTAAGCAAAATATGCGGGGAACCAGGGAAAAAAGTAACCTGAAGAAAACACATTAGGGGTAAGAAAAAGAAGTAGCCATACATGCCCCAGCATTAGATTTCAAACACCCAAAAGCAAGGTTACAACAGAAAGGTCTCTTACCTGCTTACTATGCAGGTTTCCATCCTCATCTACTTTTGGTTCCCACATCATAGGGCTTTTCCTCAGGATGATGAGCAAAGCAGCCAATGTTATGGAGCTGAAATAGAAGTGGAAGAGTTTCATGACTTTTCTGAGCTTCAGACACAAGTATTTCATAACCACTTCCCCCTGGTGTTCATGCAAAATTTCAGTTACCAATTACCATCACCATTGACTCCTTTTGCAGTTCCCATCTGCATGCACCTACCCTCTATCCATTCAAATAATCTCTCAAGGCAGAAATCTGGGTACCACCCTTGATAGTTCCATTCTTTCATTTTGTAATCCCTTCTCCAAGATTATAAGATTTTATTCTTTTATTTTTGTTAATCTCCATTGCACCACCATTGTTAGGAACACCAAAACTACTTCTCTGGATCTGCAGCTGAATCTAAATGAAATTCATGAGCCTCAAGGTCTCTTCTGAAGCCTTGTATATAATTTCTCATTCAAAATACTGTATTCTTTTGTGTAGAGTGTTAATTTAGTAAAACCGACTCCATTGATCTCCCAGCTTTAAACTTCAATCTATATAAAGTGTCATTTCTAAATACAAATGTATCCATGCACTTCTGTTGTTTAAAACTTAAAGAAATGTTGTTTCTCTTAGAACTCGTCTCAACTTTTTGTATATTTACATTGAACTGAGCACATCTTATAGTTTCCATAAATCTTACTTTCTTATTGCTTACTTTAGATTCTCTGGATTTGCCAAAATATACTCTCCTAATGTTCCTCATTCTCTCTCTTCAATAGACAAGGGCAGTCATGCTTTCCATTAAAGGGGTAGCACCTCTCACCATTGTGTCACTTAGTAGATACTTTATAAATATTTATTAGAGTAATGAAGTTCACATCCAAGAGTAGTGGTCAGAAACCATGAGAGATCAATCCAGCAAGAAATGCTTTGACTGAGTTCTGGAGTTAAACCAACTCCCATGCTCATGAGTTTTTCTGGAAAGTATTTTTATGAACAACTGATCAGGAATAATATTCTCTCTCTCTCTCTGTCTCAGAAAATACAAGTCTTCCCAATATCCTTTGGCTTATAGTATGTCATAAGACAAATATTCCACAACTAACATAGCCTGTCTAACAAACAAGAACACATAAAAAAATACCTAATGTAGGACCTTAACATAAATGGTATTTTCTCTTTCCACAAGTTTCTACTTTCTAATAAATACCTTTTTTGGTCATTCTCTGTTTCACCAACATGGGATCTGGTAAACTTCAAAGTTGATGCCAGCAGTGTTTATTCTACTATCATGACCATATTGAGTCTACTTGTCCCAGGTTCCTAGACTAACTATTCTTTCTGACAATCTATGTAAAGATAATTTCAGACAAGATTTGAATCCACAACTCACTTAAACTGGTTGCCCCTTCTAGTGTGGATGGGCAATCATATGATCCTCTAAGGGCCTCAAGAGAATTAAAAGGTAGAGAATGAAACACTGATCTCAGGTGGCTCAAGCGATTCTTCCTCTCCCCTTCCTGGTATTTTCCTATTAGCAGGTGCTCCAGCCCTTACTACTCTGTTGTCAGCCTTCCTGAATCTCAGGCTTGAAGACAGCAAATTGTGAGGCTTCTCAGCTCTAATAACCAGATGACCTAACTTCCTACAATAGATTATATGTATACATTAGTGGTTCTAGTTCTCTGTAAAACCTGTTCAATCTACTTCATTTCTACATATTCTTTCGAGATAACTAGAACAACATGATCCCCACAACTACAGTAATAATTGATTACAAAGTATTGCCTACTTTTTTCTGTATATTCATTTCAAAAGTCATTAAATACTTCCTTTATAGAGTGGACTGTTTATTGTAGGATACTGCATTTTTCATTGTTCTATAAGTCCTTTACTACCTGGAGACATTTTTTAATGATGTTTTATGCCACTTAACATAATTCTATATATCTCTTTATATGGTTTCTCCATAGTTTCTTGCTAAATTTTCCACATGTACATTGATAACAGATAGATGGTAGATATATAGGATAGGTAGATAGATGAGAGATGAACAAATGGATAATAAATATGTTTAATAGCAATTAAATAGGTACTCATAAATTTCAATATCATATTTAGGTATTTACAGATTTATATACTAGTATATAAATTAGTTGGAATAGCATAACACAGCTCTAATCATTGAAGTATTCTAACTTTAACAACTAAGTAGCTATGTCCTTCATCCCTTCAGATTCGAGATAATAATCTGTTGATTTTGAGCAAAAGTTTGTGAATGAGTGACATCTTTAACATCTATGGTAACTCATGTGACTCTTGGTGATCATTCTTGGTAATCAATGACATTTTGCTATTCACTCACTTTTGTTTACTGAAATCTGCAGATATTATAAATTATGTACCTGAAAAAGCAGTCTGTTTGATTATTTCCTAATCAAAACTCAACTAAATCACTGTACATTAAAATAACAGATTCATTAAAATTTGTATATCAACATTAAAATATCCATATCTGATATGTAATGGCATCAAAGAGTTTAATACAGTTTTTGACTATAGAAAACTATATTTACACAAAATTCAGAGGAAGACCTGTCACTTAATCATTTTAAGTTTTTTTTATTTCCTTTATTTGTATATTTAATAGGCAGTAGGGGGGATGTAAATGCACACACTTACCATGGTGTGCACATGTAGGTTAGAGGAAGACGACACCTGTTACAGGACTCAGTTCTTTCATTCCACCGTAAGGGTCCTGGGAACTGAACTCAAGATATGAGCCTGGGAAACAAGTACCTGTACCCACTGAACCATTTCACCCGCCCTTTTATTCTTCCTCTGAAGGACTGATAAGCACTTTACTCTTAGTCACTATAAAGGTCATCTATTTCCTCACCGGCAGAATAGAAAGCTACTTAGAGTCATAGATAAATGCCATCTGAAAGCTATGAATTTATGAAGGAAAGGAATAAATCAACACGGTGAAAACAAACAGAGTAAGAGGACAATAAATATTTGTTCCACCTAAAGACATCGTGATGCAGGGAAAGACGAGAGGAAAAAGGGCAACAAGCTGCTCGCTATACCTTGAAAGCTGAGACCCTCTCTTCACTTTAATGTAGATTTCCAACCAGGCTCCGGGAAATTTTCAAAGTGATCTAGACAAAATTTCTAGGTCCTAAGTAGTATTGTGAGAATATTAAAAGTAAAAAGACTTCAGACCACAGGTCAAACTTTAAGATACACCTATTCTATCAAATATAAGAGATAAGGATCTATGTTTTATTTCTCTCTTTACCACTGTCATTTAGCACGGACCAATCTTGCATAAACAGATTTTAAAAAAGCAAGAAAAATAAATATCTGTCTCGAAAATTAAAGTACTGTTTGAGCATGTCTGTGTGTGTTATTAATCCCAATACAGAAATAGATATGACCAGTGTGAGTTCATACTTTGAAAAATAAAAATAATTGGCTTGGAATTAACAAAGTTACTGACATTTTAAAAGGCCATATGCAAGAGAAAAGGCACACAATTTTTGACTAAGTTGTAGGGTGAGCCCTTAACAATTATGTCCTTGCATTTACCCACATCACCATAGAAGCCAGAAGTTTTTCAAAACTAGTTAAGAAGCACTAGTTGACCTTTCCGTGTGATTCGAAGAAGCGCCTCTTTATTAGTGCACCCTTTGAAAGGCGAAAAGTGCACTGAGATGTGAAAACAATGCTCTCCCAAAGAGAAAAGGGGGTGCAAATCATGGATAGCTCTTCCCTTCCAGTACTCAATACTAGAAAGTAGAAAAACATATTCAGAATTTTTACTTAAAATAACATAAAATGTTTTTAAAAGCAATATATGTCACACTTCAAATATAAATAAAAATACTAACATTTAGAGCTGGAATGTAGCTCATTAGCATAATACTTAACTAACATGCTCAAGGTCCTGAGTTCAATTTCCAATTCCCATCCTTGCAAAATATAATACAACATCGAAGTCATCACAGCAAGGATGTCATATCAAGGCAGAAATGCCTTTGAGATGTGTGTACATGTCCTGCTGTAAATCATCCCTTGGGCATTTTCTAACACAAGTTTTTACTGATGAACTGAAACTTTGCATTTGTAACAGTGGTTGGTTTGAGAAAGTGGCATACGACAGAAATCTAAAAGATCACTGTTCTATTATGGGTCGTCTGCCAATAAGGTATGCTATTGGGTTGTAGCATGCCTTTTTGAGGTCTCCACAAACAATGATGCTTGCAAGCACAGAAGTAGGCATTCTTTCCCATCCAACCAAAACCAAACCTGTGTTTATGCTTGCTTGTCAAACCTTAAATAAAAATCTGGCAGGCTTCCTTTCAGGGAAGCCCCTTTCTATCCAAGCATTCACTATCAAATGGAAGAGCCGTCACTGATGAGGAAGTGCAAGTGTGGGTACTGAGGTTGTTTTCAGGCCAGAGTTCTCTTTCCATGACATGCCGTAAAATGGTAAGGAGTGTGGAAAGGGCAGAATTGTCTGTGTGTTTACCAGTCAATCATCACCTTTGATTGCCAGGGCTCTTCAAGGATGCTTTGTGATGCTGTTTCTCCAATCTCCTTGATAAAACTGCTAAAGCACAACATAAGAAATGAATCTTGTCTCTAACAAAAAAAAGTGTTTTGAAGTATAGCATTGTATGAAAAAAGCAGTTGTAGAAAACTCAGGCATACGAAGAATCATGTCTTTTTTATGCCACCACCAACTGCCTTTCATGAAGTACAAAGAACACACAGATCAAAAAGGTAGGGACTGTGTCATAGATGGAATATCAACTCATGCCACATGCAAAAAATCCATTCCATAAAGACTGTAATTTTAAATGTACAAGTGAAACAATAAAGATTCTTATAGAAAATGTGCTTTTCTTTGAGTTGATTTAAAAGTTTAAAACTTTATTTTCAGGGAGGAAAAGAAGCATCAGTGTTGAGATGAGGTGCTATGAAGGATGCAAATAAGAACAAAGTAATGTATGTATACATATGTGTGTGTGCGTGTTTATATATATAAACATAAAGGACCCAACATTTGTATGCTAACTACAAACAAATTAATTTTCTAAAATATCAACCCAAGGTCAAAAAACACAAGCCAAATAAAGATTATAAATTGGACTACATGACATTTGAAAGCTTATTTTCATGAAAAAAGAATAGTAGAAAAATTCACGGGCTAAGGGAAAATAGCTGTAACACATAATCCAAAGGAAGGCTATAAACACAAGTCACAGCTACATAAACACTAAAATGTATACATCCATTAGCCAAAAGAGATCCTCAATAGCATTCACAGAGACAATATTTGGATTCGATAGAAATCAAGTTTAACCCCCTCACCCCCCCCAAACATCATTAAATAAATCAATTTGGATTGCTTTTGGGAAGGAACCAACTATAGATATCAAAATGAACATATCATACCCATCTGCCATAATGACAATGAATATCACAAACACAGTAGGAGAAAGCTGGAGACAGAGAATGCATTCTACATGACTTCTTTTACTAAAAACATTGAAGGGTGGGCAAAATACCATCAGAAAAAGAAATCAACGCATGCCCTGCAGTGGGTGAATGGCAGGGTCCAGAGGTGGAGAGGTACCACAGTGAGCTGAGGTCTTACTGCTTGGGTAGAGGTGGCCATTCAACAGTTTCATTTTGAGATTTAACTAATTGCACTTCTCTGCATGTATATTTTCTGCATGGCCATATATCATTTATTGTTATCTTTTCTGTGGGGCAACACACAGCATTTTATCCAATAAAAGAAAAATAAAGCAAAATAGTAACATTAAAAATATACCAATATATTCAATTCTGATTAAATCCTAAGTCTTTTATCAAAATAAACTAAAATAAATGGCATGGTGATTGTGTTGTTGTTAAGTTTGCAAGCTTGTTCTTTAGAATTAAGACCAAACACATTACAGAAGAGTAAAGTAAGAGACTAAATGATCTTCCCTGAATGGAAACGTCAGTTGCGGGGCTGACTTGCAGGGTCCAGGAACTAATCTAGGAAGCTTACTACTATTCCTGTTGTTATAGAAGTGCTTTGCATTTAAAAATAATAATTATTATTATTTGGGCTCTCCAGTGGTGATTCCCTCCCACAAGAACATGCCTCTCACAAAGGATCCCCTTCATCCCTCTCCAGAAGAGAAGAAGAAACATACAAAGTGGCTGGTGCTGAGCTCCCATTCCTACTTCATGGATGTGAAACACTAACGATGCATCAAAATCACTGTGCTCTTTAGCCATGCACAAAGAGTTTTGAGTGTTGGCTGCCTGCCTCTCCTCTTGTCAGCCTAGAGGCTAAAAAGCAAAGCTGACAGGAGGAGGTTCCTTCAGAAGAAAGCAGGACTTACAGCACCCCAGTTCAAAGTGTGTGGGGAACATCCCAATAAACACAGTTTTGGATAATAAATAAATAAATTATTTGGTTCACATTTTTAGTCCACCAAGAAATTATATACTGGAAAGGAAATGTCAACCTCGCTATGTTACCAAAAGATATATGGGCTAGGAAGGGACCATTGGTGACAGCCTGCTCCTAAAGAGGTTGTGGCCCCTCCCATTCCTGAAAGCCCCTCCCAAGGGCATCCATTTCCAGAGGTCTTGAGACTGAGAACGCCACACGCGATGTTAAACCCTGGCCTCTAGAGCAGGGAACATACAGGTTTGGAGTTAGACACAGGTGAATTGGAGCCTATCATTATCAGCATTTAGCGGATGTGGGTCTTCATTTTACATCTGTAACACAGAAATTGAAGTTTAACTGCCTCGCAAAGCTGAGATGAACAGTGATCTAGCCCTTGACATTGAACGGAATGACAAGTAATACTCTTGATGTCATTTGTTTGTTTGTTGTTTCTGTTTTGTTTAGCACCCGTGAGATAACTCTATCCTACCACAGAGTATGCACTGGTGAAGGTAAAGTAGAAAGAGATAAAAGTCAATGAGGACAGGGGTTTAGGGTCTCCCAAAAGGATAAGGAGTCCCTAAAGCAATAGGAGCCAACAGACAAAAATCCTTGAAGGAGAGAAGAAAACAGAAAATTTTGTTGACTGCACTGAGCAAAGAAGCAAAGATGACTAGGGTAGCAGATCACAAAGCAGCGTGCAACAGACGCCATGGCAGAAGTTAATATTCTCAGACTCGCACTAGTCCAAGCCCATGTGGAAAAGGCAGGATGCTAAGGGACAGGCATGAAACCAGGCCCAGCATGGGGTTGGGGGGTCCCATGTAGCTTCTAAGAAAGCTCTCAGTTCTCAGTTCCTTGCCTGATTAAACTGAGCGCATCACTAAGCCTCTGAGCCCCAGAATGCCTTAACACTTGAAATGCCAATTAGGACAGAAAGACAAAAGTTCTATCCTATCGTGAAGCAAGTAAGTAGATCAAAGTCAGATTAAGCTGATGGATAAAGGTGCAAGCTTGTGTAAAAGGGCACTTATCTCTTACCTAATGAGTGTGATCTGTAATCTCCTTAAGCTTGTCACTTTAAGACTGTTTAATGAACACATTATTTCAAATCTAAAAAATGGTAGGTAAGATGCTCCTCTATACCCACATAGAGGAGAAATCTGGCTGGAACTCACCCAACCACAAACCGAGAAAGGCTATTAATGCCCCAAATGAAAGCTACAGAAATCTATGAAGTCTACCCAAAGGCAAGTCAATTGCTAAGCAACAGCAATCATTCCACATGATGCAGGGACATTACTTAGATAAAAAAAAAAATTGGGCTCAAGTACTAGAGAATAGCCATATTAGTTATGCAATATTTTGTGTATAATCAAAAATCTCATTAAAACTATAATAAGCAGTTTTATGTATAATGAAAGCAAAACTACCTAAAAGTCATTGCCATTGGATATTGTAGTGTTTGGCTTGAAGAGCTCAAGTTTTGAATGTTGAATAGAATTTTTTCCCTTAGAGTAATGTTTAAATTAATATATAAACTATTTTAAGTTATAAACTTCTTATTCCTCAAGTACATGGATATCCAGAAAATGGTGATGCACCCAGTTACTTGGATAAGTGGAGTTTAAATGTTCTGTGTTGTTATTTTCCAAACAAATACTACTACAAATTCTTTTCTATATGCTTTCTGAGAATCATTTTACCACTGCAAACTCTATGACTGCTGATAATTTGAGGGTTACATAAAAAATATTATCTGCTACAATGGGAAAAAATAACAACTAGATTGTGAACAAGGGCTGTGTTCATTTTACTGTGTTTCAAATGATGTAGCAGGGCTGTAACAAGCAAGCGGTGGACAGGCTTGGTTCTGCTGGATTTAGATTAACCTTTACAGGCAAGGCAGAATTAGATTATGAAAATATATTGGAAATGGCATCTCCTTAGACTGACTTTGTACTATGCATTTTCTTAAGCTTTTATGTGACTTTAAATATTAGTTCAGGGCTCCGTTTGCATTTATAGAATGTTTTTCTGAAAATAGATAAGTACCAGATCTTCAGAAAAAAAAACCTTCTGCCTACTGAAGACAAAAAAAAGGAAGGAAGGAAGGAAGGAGGGAGGGAGGGAAGGAGAGAGAGAGGGAGAGAGAGGAAAAGAAAAGAACTCATTTCTGAAAGGCTAATGTTTCATATATGAGCTCAGATACCAGATGGCAAAAACGGGAGAAAGAATTCAAGTTGTTTCATTGTTCAATGATAAGGATTTTTCCATCTGCTGGTTCAATATTAACTTGGTTTATGTTCACTTAGAGCCAATACAGTTAAAACTCTATTTGAAGTGGAATGTTTCAGAAGGGAAAAAAGTGCACTAGAAACCTGAGAGATCCTGCCCTAGGTTATTCCCTGCCCTTCAGTAGGCAGGCTTTTATATGTATACATTGTGCAGATATGACAAAACTAAGGTGTCACATTCCCTTCGAAAAATCCTAGTCGCGTGCCTTAATAAATTGTGAAGAAGACGATTTTTTGTGATTGAAAAGGCAGTGGACATCTGCCGGAACTTAGAGTTGGGGTGAGATAAAGCACATCTAGCTTCATGAGTGAGATGACGAAACAGAAGGAACTAGAAGACTGGAGAGGGAGCAACACTAACAGCAGAGGGCAGGAAAGTGTGAAGGCTGAGCCACCGCGTGCAGAGGGCGCACGACGGGAGAAAAGCACAGCGGTTTCATCCTCGAAGTTTCACAGCAGAGAACGGAGAGAGCAAGTGAGCCCAAAGTGGAAACAATTCCCAGTAACAAGGCAGAGGAAGGCTCCCAAAAGGAGCTCTCTTGGATCCCTGTGGATGGAGGTTTCTCCAAAAACTAAAACATGTGATCTTGAAGCTTCACTGCAGGATGTGTGTCCAAACAGTTTAGAGTAAGTGTGCCAACAAGATGTCTGTGCCTCCATGTTCATTGCCACACCACGCACTGTAGCTTTCCTTTTCATTTTCTCAGTTCTTTCTCAAAATTCCATAACAATATCGGTTCATTTAATAGTGTATGGTAAGCTCTGACGTCTCTCCATTTCTTACTGTTCCTCTGATCAGAGGGTAAATTAAATAGCCTATCCTCGAACTCGGGTTTTCTATCTTCTTTTAATTGGATCTTCTGCTGGAACTTTCTACGGAAAGTTTTAGTTAGTAATATGTTCTTTGGCTCAAGTGTTTCTGTTTGGCTTCTTTACACGGTATCGATTTCTCTAGTAAACTCCTCATTTTAACCTTATTTAGTTTAATTATTTTATGTGCTTTCTTGCAGTTCACTGAGCTTTTGCAAAAGGATGGTTTTGAACTTTTTAATTTTTAAAGTTCAGCCCTGTTTCTTCATGATACCTTATTTTGTTCCCTTACCATTTGTCTCTAGTTATTTATGATCACTTTTTATTAATTAAATTTGTTCATTGATAATTTTATACATATATGTCATACACACTAACAGTGCTCACCCCTTATCCTCCCATCTCCCTACTACCATGAACCTTGGTCCCACCCCATCCTTACAACAATTTACTTTCTTATTTTTAGATCTATTCATTTCATCTTCTGACCACTGAGTTGCCCAGAGCCATCTCTATGAACACAGGTTTGGAGCTATTGGTTAGTACGTGCAGGGATCACTGTCTACACACTGAAGATGTTGACTCTTTCTCTCTCTGAGTCTATCAATAGACAAAAGTTGATCAGTAAATTTTAGGGCCCCTTAAATTCCTCCTTCTGCCATGATTCATTGCAGATAGGACCAGTCTTATGCTGACCAAGTGCAGGTACCTGCAATTCTTGTGGGTTAATAATTGCAACAACAAATGATTCTTTATGGAGTCTAGAAGACATCATTTCACACCCCTTCACCCAATCACCTTCTTGTTCTTATAGAGTTATGTCCCCTCTTCTGCAATGTTACCTGATCCTTAGGGAGGGATAGTACATACGTCTTGTTGAGGCTTGAACCGCCAAGAGTCACTTTTCAACATTTTGGACAGCTATTAGTCACTGAATCAGACAACATTCTAAATCACTAGGTTTAAACCTACAGATAAAATCTACTCTCTGTCTCCACCCGTCGCCAGACGAAGATTCTATGGTGATATTCGAGATAATCATCAGTGTGATAGTGGGGCCAGGTCAGTTCAGGCACCCTCTTGCTCTGCTGGAGATAGAGACAGAGACCCTCATCAGAGCAATGGACTGAGCTCCCAAAAGGAGGGAGAAGATGAGCAAGGAAGTCTGGACCGTGAGGGGTTGTTCCACCCACTGAGACAGTGTACCTGTTCTAATGGGAGCTCACCAAATCCAGTTGGACCGGGACTGAATGAGCATG
>LOJH01032495.1:0-16532 GCA_001685095.1 Ellobius talpinus
TAACCAATGAAAGTAACATATAAGACAGATGACCCTCCTCCATCAGTGTTGTATGTGTCTTCTCCCACATGCAGAGGTAAGGGTAAGAATCAGAATGTGAATCACACCCTGACTTGGCAACTTTTAAATACTGAATTTATAGTCCCTGAAATCTCACCTGCAAGTAAGCGGGCTTGATAAGTTAGCAACGCAACCCAGTGCAGTTCAGTTGGAAAAGATAGATGGATATGAGCAGGGATCTCTTAAAGGGGAAAGGCTCTACCAGCCTGAACCACAGCCCCACTGGTACCCTCACTCCCAAGTGCTTCAACTTCTTCATGTATCCTGAGAGAGTGGTCCAGCCCACACTCACTTGTATAAGGAAGAACCTAGCAACAAGAGAGAAGTTCCCAGCTTGTCCTAGGCCCTGTGAAACCAGACTGAGGGAGAGTGAGGCAAAGTTTGACTTCTACAGCCTGCTGCCCTGGCCAGCCTCCCCTGGGCACTTTATATTCAACTTGATCACAGGCGAGGATCACAAATGCATTCGAATGGAGGCATCTGTGACTTGTTACAGCTTTGAGCAGGAAGTTAGGTAAAAGGCCTCCCTCAGGAGTCTCATCCTCTAACTTCAGAACCATGGACAGACTTACACCAGAGAACCCCTGGTATGGAGCCAATGGCACTAATGTTAAGCGGCTTCAGAAGATAGCTTTGATCTACTAATCTACAGACCGATAACCAGAGACTGACAGCTCCAGATCCTGAGAACTAGAGGCTCCTCAACCTTTCATCTTCTCTACACTTCCGTTCTCCCCATCATTCATGATGCCTCAATTCCCTGCTGTCTTTAGCATCTTTGCCTTCTGCAGCTACTACAACCAGTAACAATCACTCAGCCTGTTCTATCCATGATAAACATCAGATGAAGCAAGAGAAGACCATTTAGAAGAAGGCTTTCATTGGGCACAATGTTGCCACACCAGGGAACGTACAACAGGGCCATACAGTCTGGTTCTACAGCCTGGAAGGACCAGTGTGTGACATGGCTGTGGAAATGTAAATAAAGGATTGCATTTGCACCAATCATAGGCTCTGATTAAGGACCAGTTTCACATTTCACCAATCAGGACTCACTGAGCTGCTGAGTTGCTGCAGGGTCATCTGAAATTCACTGAAGCTTTTCTTGCCTGAAGAACTGTTTCTCAAGGCTGACTCAGCTACAGTCGAGCTGTGGGGAGTGGGGCAGGTGTCATGTTCCTGGCAGCAAGTGTGGCTGTAAGGGTCCCTGTACCTGCAAGAGTAGTCTCAGAGTGATTCTAAGGTGTCCAAAAGTCAGGTTGTCATGAGAGTCAACTGACCTCTTGCTAGAGAAAAGGCTTTCAGGCATAGGGAAGGTTCTACCCACTGCTATTTCGTGCCCTGAAGAGTCTGCCCCCCTGTGATTGTGCCTTTTGCATGGAATAAAAGCACTAGAGAGTCCTCACAGTAAAGACAAAAAAATATTAATGAAAAACCAGCCTTCTCTACAGTGATTATCATGCTCAATAGCATTCAACAATCAGAACAGTGCCAAACTCTTGTCCCGGTGTCATGGGAAGAGTTGGGACCCTCTATATGTCTCAACAAGCTGCAAGGGCCTCGGTCTGCTCTTCTCCAGTGTAAGCCAGCAATCAAATCTCTCCAAAGAAGTGAGAAAGAAAAAGCTATCTTGTTTTCTTTTTCCAGTCCCTGATCAAGCACAGATGGTCTTTTAAGCCTATGTGTCTTGGATGTTGGCTTTTGTCACCTGGCATAGTCATCAGGCCCTGTCATCAGAATGATCTCAGTCTCTTCAGAAGTGAGGTTAAAACCATCTCCTAAGCTACCGTGCTAAATTCTTGTTTCTGACCACCCTTCATCCTAGATTTACAATGACAATGAGTGCAAACACCCCAAGAGACCCATGAGAGTGCTATTCTGCAGCAGTGTGTTGGTCTGGGGACTGATTTTCTGTTTCTTACCCAGGTCACTTAATAGATTCTAACTCACAGGTTTTTTTAACCAGATTCCTTTTTATTAGTAATGTGTATGTGTGTGTATATATATATACATATGTGTTGGTACCCAAGGAGGCCAGAAAGGGCATCAGGTCCATGGGAGCTGGAGTTCCAGGTATTATTGAGTCATCTAACATGAGTGTTGAGAACTAAACTCCAGTCCTCTGAAAGAGCAGCCTGTATTCTTAGCCATGATTGCATCTCTTCAGCACAGATCTGTGTCTTGGGAACTATGCCACCTCACATGACTAACTCTTAGCTACCTCACCTGAGACAGTCATTGAGGGCAGTGAGTTTTGGGTCACATGTGTAGCAAATATTTCTGGTGAAGTTCATAAGATGGTTGATATTTCTTTCTCCTCTCTCAGACTACTTCAGCATTGTAGTGTCTCATCTGACAATCCACACAAAGCCTGCCACTTAATGAGTTATTGCATTATATAAGATCGACTCATAAGGTCCCCCTTTGAACTGCATGCTTGCTGCCCTCTCCTCCCAAATCAAAAGTGTTAGTTTTCAAGATAAACTTTTAACCAGAAAAGCATACCCACAGCTGCTGCTTGCACACTGCTTCCCCAAGTCTTCATACGTCGTCACACCTCTGTCTACCTTGACTGACCCTCTCATTCATAATAATGGTCATTTCGTCTAAGGTATGGACTTCTGGAGACTAGATATGACTCATTCTCACGGCACAAGGGCTCTCTAGTGTCTCCCACATAGGAGATGCCTATAGTGTGGCTGTTTTGATGACTGGATGAATGAATAATAAAAACTCAGGGTCAGAAATTGGGGTTCAACCTGAAGATCTGTAAAGCAAAATAGCCAGCCACTGTCTCTTACCTCGACCTCAGTCTGAAATGGTGATCCTGCCTCCCGGAATCTCAGGAGACTGTCTCTGAGAGCTGTCTTTCCCCGTCTTATATTCCTCTCTAGGGCTGGGATTAAAGGTGTGCACCACTGCCACAGTTTCTATGGCAACTAATGTGGCTACTAGGATTAAAGGTGCATGTCATTGTGGCTACTGGGGTTAAAGGTGTGTCTTACCATAACCTGGTCTGTAAGGCTGACCAATGGGACTGTTTTACTCTCAGATCTCCAGGCAGTCTTTATTTGTTAAAATACAGTTGAAATGCCACTACACAGGACTTTCATATAGTAACCCCAGTGCTAAGATGCATACACACACACACACACATACACACACATATGGCATGGACTTATGGGAGTTCATGCTCTCTTCCTACCATGATAGTACAACCCTGTGGAAGAGGGCACAAAGCAACCCTCCTACAAAATACCCAGAGTCTGAGACAGCACACAACTTCTTTCTTACAAGACAGCTTAGCTTACAGTGTCAGTAGCAGTCACGGTTCCTGGGGTACCAGTCCCCCTTACGGTTTAAAGCTGTAAATATGGTGGCCACCATTTTGTAAAACCTCAACACATCTTTTTAAGATTGGCTGAATTTCTATTTTCCCGGTTTACAATTCTGATTGGCCCCTAAAATGTGATTCCCTTTATTCACAACTAGGCTTGCTTTAGTCAAAGCAGGGCAATGATTTCACAACAGACACATCTTCCAGCAAGAGATGTGCAAGTTCAGAAAGATGAGAGATTTCTCCCAAGGTAACAGGATCATTACAAGACACGGAAATAGCCCTTGTTAGAGCAAAATGAACTGCCAGAGTAGTCCTCAGACATCCTGTAACTTCAATGTAGTCCCATCTTCGTGACAAATAACCCCTCCTGCAAGTACTGCAACAGTTGACAATTGCTGTGGCATGACTAGAAAGAACCATAAACGGAACAATAAGAAGCAGCAACTGAATTCTCAAAAAAATTCTCTGTCCATTCCCAGATAAGACGGAGTACCTCATCCTCTCGACTAGTCTATCCCACTTGTTCCTTTCTTCCATCCTGAATCATCCTGTGCTCCTCAGGTCCTTACCATGTGAATAAGTTGATTTGAGAGTCTGTCTTCCACTTCCCCTATTATGGCCAAAACTGGAAATCTCCTTCGCTGCTCAGTCTTCTTGTTGGCTCCACGATAAGGAAGGATGGAAGGAAAGACTAAGGGCAAAGTCAAAAATTAGTAATGGCCTTAAGTTCTTCAATGACTGACTGTACTCCACAGTAAAATCCCTGTTTGTACCCAGAATATATCCCTCAAGACCTATTTCAAACCATCAGTATGACATCATCGCACACAAAGTGGGGGGGAGAGACGGAGAGAACAAATGAGTCCATCAGAATTACAACATACCAGTGACCCCAAGAGCACAGACAATAATAAAGTACAGCAAAGAGAGTAATATGTATTACTTTTTAAAAATGCTATTTAGCTCACAGTATAAATTTAAGTTCTCAAAAACAGCTGTGCTTAATGAATAGCCAGCATGCAGAATTTTGACAACTGACTCTAACAAACAAGTATGAACCTCTCTATTAAACACACAGCTAACTCCTTCTGCAGTGCTCGTGAATATAAACCATATTTAGAGAAAACAGGAAAGGAAACAGCATTAGGATATAAAGAAAATCAGAAATGTATTCTGTAATGAAGGAGTAAAACAAAACTTCAATAAGCTGGGACTGAAGATGGAGGAGGTAAAGATTTTATATTAAACAATGTGATTGCATTGGGTTTGGAGACATTCATCATGAGTTCTGAACTTGATTCAATAGACAAAATGATTAGAGAACTGTGTAGTTGCTTATTTATTGATCATTGTGGAGTTATAAACACAATGTGAGCGTAATGACTTCTTATGAAGACAAAACATGCAATAATAATGACCACCATTTCTCTGGGTTTAGGAAATGTTGGCTTGGTTTGGTGAGAAAAAAAGATATCATATCAATGACAAATACTTCATAATTTGCTATTAAATTTTCAACATTTCATGGTGAAACATACCTATGAGGACTGAAATGACTGAAGACAATGATTCCCCCAAATTTTCATAGCAGTATCTTCTGGTGTGGGGGCTAGGACAAAGTGGTGCCTCTGTAACCCCTGCCGTCCTAGAGCAGAAGCAGAGACCGGCGTGAGGTAGGCGGGTATGCTTGATACCAAGTCCAGGCTCAGAGGCATGCACCCTGGATCCCAGCTTCTGTTTCTACACATATACACACAGTAACACATACACACAGTCATACACACTCACACACATACACACACATACACACATGCTTACACATACATTTGCTCAAACGCACTCACACACATACACAGCCTCACATACATACACATATACACATATACACACACGCTTACACACACATACATGTGCTCAAACACACACACATACACACACTCACACATACAAATTCAATAAACTTTTTTAAAATAGACACTGGAGAAGAGAAAAAGGCATACTTAAGAGCATGAGTGTAGGCTTCTCCAATCGTCACAGAAAGGCTAACCCAAATGTGACTAAGCCTCCTCAAGAAGCTTAGCAATTAATCCTCTTAGCATGTGTCTTCTATACCATTTTAATGTCATTCAAGTCATGCTTTGGTTTAGGGCTACTATTACTGTGCTTAAACACCATGACCAAGAGCAACTTGAGGAGAAAAGGGTTTACTTCGTTTGTTTTTCCCCTTTTGTTGAAAACAGATTTTTTTCCCCTCATATTCTATATCTGATTATGGTTTTCCCTCCCTCTATTCCTTCCGGATCCTTACCACCTCCCTTCCCATCCAAATCTATCGCCTTTCTTTCTCTCATTAGAAAACAAACAGGCTTTTAAGGGCTAGAAATGAAATGAAATATGATAGAATAAAATAAAATATTATGAAACAAAGACTAATACATCAGAACAGGGAAAAACAAACAAACAAAAATAAACAGTAAAACAGCACAAGAAAAGGCACAAGAAACCCAGACCCCTTGTTTACACGTCAGGAGTCCCATATAAACACTAAACTAGAAGCCTAATGCATAGGGAAAGAACCTGTAGAAGAAATATACATAAATGCATATATATATTCACTATATAAAAACAAAAATAAAAAATAATAATATAAAATTAAAAGACAAAACAGAAAAGCCCAGACATGACGTTGCAAATCAAGGAAGCTCCAAAGATGACACTGAGCATTCCTGTTGGCCATCTACTGCCCAGGGCACATAGGTTGTCTACCCTTACGAGTAGTTTGTGTCCCAGTAAGACTCCCTTGGAAAACACTGAATTTTCATTTGTATGTGGTTATCAATTAGAGATAGCTTCCGGGTTAGGAGTGGGGACCTGTGTCCACTTCTTTCAGTTCTAGGACCCCACTGGGTGCAGACACATGCAGGCCCTGTGCTTGCTGCCATGATCTCTGTGAGTTCATGCATATGGCAATCATGTTGATTTAGAAGGAACTGTTTCTTTGGTGTCCTCCATCCCCTCTGGTTCTTCTGCTATTTCTGTCTATCCTGCTGTGGGGTTCCCTGAGCCCTGAGGGGAGGCATATAATGGCGATATCCCTTTGGTGGCTGAGTGTTCCAATGTCTTTCACTCTTCACGTAATGTCTGCCTTCAGGTCTCTGTAGTTGCTCCCGTCTGTTGCAGGAGGAAGCTTTGTAGCTGACAGCCGAGTAAGACACTGATTTATATGCCCAGCAGAATGCCACTAGGAGTCATTTATTGCTACATGCTTTAATAGAACAATAGTGTTTGCTTTTACCCAAGGTCCCTCTGCTATCTAATCTCAGGCTCTTGACCATTCAAGCAGTGCTGGATATGGGTTTCATCTTGTGGGGTAGGCCTTAATTCAAATCAGATCTCAGTTGGTTACTCCCACAGGCCTTGTGTCACCATAGCCAGGCATCTCTTGCAGGCATTACACCACTGTAGATCAAAGGGCTTGTAGCTGGGTTCGTTCTTATGCTTCTCTTTTGGTAGCATGCAGAGTAACTTCCTATATCAAAGATGCTAGCATGTGAGTTTGAAGGCTCCATATAGGCACCAGATGGACTTTTCCATGTTCAATTAGTTATGTAGGCATTGCCTTTAGCAAGAAGGCCTTGCTGTCCATTTGTGGAGGTGAGCCTATAGTCTTGACAACAGCCTGGACTGTTTAAGGGTTCCCATGGAACTCCTTTGGAATTAGATGTAACCCGATCCCAGCACTGAAAGCTTCATTTGGTGACAAAAGATGTCCAGTTGGGACTCTGTCTCCCCCATTATTTAGCGATTGCATTTAGATTGCCTATATATATATATATATGTATATATTTTAGGGAATGTCTACTATACTAGGTTTCCATACTAACTCTCAAATGGCCCTTAGTTTTAGCTGTCTCTTTCTTCCCTCCCTTTCTCCTCTTGACCCTCTGGTTCCAGTCTCTCCACTTCCCAACTTCCTCACAACTATCTACTCTAGTACCTTTTCTAGGGAGATATATCCATCTTCCTAAGTCTGCTACCCTATACCTGGCCTCTGTAGCTCTATGTAGCTTGATTATCATTTGCTTAACAGCAAATAACCACATACAAGTGAATACATATCACGTTTTTTCTTTTTGGGTCTGGCTTATCTCACTCAGGATGTTTTTTTTCCTAGTTCCATCAATTTACCAGTAAATTTCATAACTTCATTTTTGAATGACTGAGTGACACTCAAGTGTGTAACTGTACCACATTTTCTTTATCTACTCTTCTGTTGAGGGACGTCTAGGTTATTTCCAGTGTCTGGGTGTTATGAATGGAGCAGCAATGATGATGACTGAGCATGAACTAGCCAAATCTTGAGGTAGACTGACTCCCATCTTCCTGATTTCCAGAGTGTCTGCACAAGTTTGCATTCCCGCCAGCAATGGTTGAGTGTTCCCCTGACCCCACATCTTTGCCAGCATGAGCTGTCACCTGTTTTCTTGATCTTAGCCATTCTGACAGGTAGAAGATAAAACCTCAAAGTAGTTTTAATTTGCATTTCCTTGATGAGTAAAGATAGTGAACATTTCTTTAAGAGTTTTGAGGCCATTTTGAATTTCCTCTTTATTTTTTTGAGAATTCTGTTTAAATCTGTACCCCACTTTTAATTGGTTTATTTATTTTCAATACCTAATTTCTTGAGTTCTTTGTATATTTTGGATATTAACCCTCTATCAAATGTGCAGTTGATAAAAAAAATACTGTCCCATTCTGTAGGCTGCCACTTTGTCTAAATGACAGTGTCCTTAGCTGTGCGGAGATTTTTCAGTGTTATGAGGTCACATTCACTAATTGTTGGTCTTGGTTCCTGTGCTAATGGTGTTCTATTCAGAAAGTCGTTTCCTATGCCAGTGAGTTCAAGGCCTATCTCTTCTGTCAGGCACACAGTGTATCTTGTTTTGTGTTGAGGTCTTTGATCCATTTGCAGTTGAGTTTTGTGCAGGATCATAAGTATGGATCTATTTTGATTCTTCTACTTGCAGACATCTGGTTTGACCAGCACTATTGTTAAAGAAGCTGTCTTTTTTTTACAGAATGTGTCTCTTTATCAAAAATCATGTGACCATAGGTGTGTGGATTTATGCCTGGGTCTTCATTCCATTGATGGATGTATCTGTTTTTTTGTGCCAATACCACATTGTTTGTATAATTCTAGTTTTACAGTACAACTTGAAATCAGGGATGGTGATACCACCAGCAGTTCTTTTATTATTCTGTACTGTTTTAGCTACCCTGGGATATGTGTGTGTGTGTTTCTGTATGAGGCTAAAAATTGTCCATTCAGTTTCTGTGAAAAAATTATGCTGGAATTTTGATGGAGATTATATTGAATCTGTTAAGTGTTTTTAGTAGGATAGCATTTTTACTATATTAATCCTATAGATCCATGAGCATGGGAAATCTTTCCATCTTCTTAAATCATCAATTTCTTTCTTCAATGTCTTAAAGTTTTTATCATTTAAATCTTTCACTTGCCTGATTAGAGTTACTGCAAGATATTTTATATTATTTGAGGCTGTTGTAAATAGCATTGTTTCTTCTGATTTGTTTCTCACTTCACTTGTCATTTATATATAGGAGAGCTACTCATTTTGTGACATAATTTTGGATCCAGCTACTATACTAAAAGCTTTTATCAACTTAGCAGTTTCAAGGTAGAATTCTCGGAGTCACATATGTATGTTATCATATCATCTGAAAATATAAGTACTTTGACTTTTTCCTTTCTAATTTGTATCCCTTTGTTCTCCTTCAGTTGTCTTTATTGGTCTGGTTAAGATTCCATGTACTCTATTGAATAGATATAGAGAGTGTGGAGCACCCTGTCTTGTTCCTGACTTTACTGAAATTGCTTTGAGTTTCTCTCCATTTAAGACAGTGTTGGTTATGGGCTTGCTATAAACTTCCTTTATTGTGGTGAAGGTATGAACTTTGTATCCCTAATCTCTCCAGGACTTTATCAGGAAGGGGTGTTAGATTTTGTCAATGGCTTTCTCTGCATCTAATGAGATGATAATGTGGTTTTTGACTTTTAGTTTGTTTGTATGGTGGATTACACTTATTATTTCATGTATATTGAATCATCCCTGCCTTTCTGAGATGAAGCCTACTTGATCATGGTGGGTGATCTTTTCTATATGTTGTTGGATTCAGTTTGCAAGTATTTTATTGAGAATTTTTGCATCTATTTCCATAAGAGAAATTGGTCTATGATTCTTTTTATTCATTTTATCTTCATGTGGTTTGGAAGTCAAGGCAAATATGTCCTTGTAAAACACATTGGGCAATGCTTTTTTCTCATTATATTTTGTGGAATAATTTGAGGAGCATTGGCACTAACTCATCTTTGAAAGTCTAGTAAAATTATGCTCTAAAACCATCTGGCCCTAGGTTTTTGGGGTTTTTTTTGGGGGGGGTTAGTGACTACTTCTATTTCACTAGAGGTTATAGGTCTCTTTAAATTGTTCATCTGATCTTGACTTAACTTTGACAAATGGTAAGTACCAAGAAAATTATCCATTTCTCTTAGACTTTTCAATTTGGTGGAGTATGGTTTTTAGAGTATGTCCCTTTGGTTCTTTGGATTTTCTTAGTGTTTGTTGCTATCCCCCCTTCCTTCATTTCTAATTTTGTTAATTTGTATGTTCTTTTTCTATCTTTTAGTTAATTTGGCTACGAATTTGTCAACCTTATTGATTTTCTCAAAGAATAAACTCTTTGTTTCACTGATTTTTTTGGTATTATTTTTGTTGTTATTTTTGTTTCTATTTCATTGATTTTAGCCTGAGCTTGATCATTCGGTTATTTCTTGCCACGTCCTCCTTTTGGGTCTGGCTTCTTTTTCTTATAGAGAAGAAAGGGTTTATCTCATCTTACTGCTTATTATTCCACCATTCAGAGAAGTCAGAGCAGGAACTTGGAGACAAGAATGGATGCAGAGGCCATGAAGAATGGTCCTTACTCACTTGCTCCTCAGAGCGTGCCTACTCTACTTTCTTGTAGCACTAAGGATCACCAGCTCAGGGGTGGAACCACCATCGGTGAGCTGGAACTTCTTACTTCATTCATCAGTCAAGAAAATGATCCATAGGCCAATCTGGTAGGTGCATTTTTTTCAATAGAATCTCCCTCTTCCCAAATGACTCTACCTTGTGTCAAGTTGACATAAAACTCGCCAGCACATACCTCAAGAATTTGTTAAGAATCCCCCCACCCGTAAGTGAGATTAGAGGGAGATACCTTGCATATAATTACAACATAAGAGTGTAAAAACAAGAGAGACTAGAATTGCACAAGGGAGTTGGAACACATACTTTCCTTGTGACTAGGTTTCCAGTGAGGTCCCTAGGAAAGCTCAGGTTTGTGACTGGAGCAAGTGAAAGGTCATAAGCAGGTGGTAATTGCCCTAGACACTTGATTCTTTACTGGTGAGAGACTCCAATCAGACTCCGGAGTAAAGGGCTTCTTTCCCATCCTGCCTCATTGAAAACCATACCTCACCCAGGCAGCTCCTTACTCATGCACTGGTGATTTTACAGGCCAGAGAAGCCAAGGTTCTTGGAATCTAATTCACCCAGAGATACTGGCTAAACGTAAAACCTCTATCAGGCACTGGGGCAAAAATAGTGAGCAAGACAAGGAAGGCCCTCCCTATCTCTGAGGAATGTCCTGCCTATCATAAAAGGAACGATGTTCAGAGAAGGGAAAGTCTACAAGCAATCTGTGAACTGTTGTTACCATTTCCTGCTCAAGAACACCCCTTGGCAGTGCAGAGAATTAGGAAAGAATCAGTGGACCTGTAGAGGTTGCAGGATTTTACACACAACCTCCTGAAATCTATTTAACTCCACATCATCAGGTTGAATGGGCTGCGTTCACATAATTAAAATAAAGGAACAAAGTTACACCAAGATAATTATTTTCATAATTAAAATGGCCCATCATTAGCACATCTTCCAAAGCCAAGACAACCTGACTACTGACAATGTTTCTTTTAAGAAATCAATTAGATAGTTCTATTACAAATAGCACATGTGAGATAATTATGTGATAAAAATACAGCCAAGACAAATGTCAAAAAGCTTTATCCATCCTCTCTCCTACAGGGCTAGTGTGGAAGATGAGGTTAGTTTTCAGCTGGGCTCTGGGCCTTTAACCTTGAATGTCCGGTTTTCGTTTGCATAACAATAAGATATGGGTACTGTACACTGTCCAAAAACTCCAAAAAGCTCCTATTACTTGGCTTAATGGGCTGTGTAACCTAATTGAAAGTGGGAAAGTGAACTTCAGGTTTTCTCTCTTCAGCTTCCTGTGAAGTAAGCATTTTAGCATCTCATTGTCTTGTAGCTATCATTTATCATTTATAGTTCCTTCCAGTGAAAGGAAGCTGCCACATCATGGTTTGTTTTGAAAATACCTATTTAAAATGGCTCAGAAGGACACTGAGGAGGTTAGCAGAGCAGATGGTTCTGCCCCCCCTTTAAAAGACATCGGAAATTTACATTTCAATCTAGGTTCTCCATTTCACTGAGAGTCAAGGTGACCTTGAGCACAGCAGATAACTTGGCAGAATGGATCCTTCCACATCTCATCTGAGAAGTGGGAGCAGAGACTGTAGTAGCCATCTCCTTTGCGGCTGCCTCCTTTATAAAACAGGGGTATAGCTCCCCACAGGTCACAACTGTGCCTGGGAAATATTTCTGTCTTAGTTTCTTGTCCTGTTGCTACTGGTGAAACACCCTGACAAAAAGCAACATCAGGAAGAAGGCACTTGTTGCAGCTCACAGTTCCTGGTGTGGTCCATCAGGACTGGGAAGTCAAGGCAGCAGGGAACCGCAGCAGCTGTGCACATTGTGTACACAGCCAGAGACAACAATGGATGCTGCCGCTCAAGATCCCTTTCCCCATTTTTTCCATCCAGGATCCCAGCCAGGGAATGGTGCTACCCGCAGTGGGCAAGTCTTCTCATCTCAATTAACACAACCAAGATGAAGTCCCACAGGCAAACCCAAAGACTAATCTTCCATATTCTATCAAGTTGAAATTTTAACCACCACATTTTCATACTTTCTACAACTGATGCATCCTAGAAGACTCTTAGCCCAACATAGTCCCTGATGATGATGATGATGATGATGACAACGACGATGATGCTGATACAGTAACCACAGGGCATACTGTGTGCCAGAGACTATTGTGAGCAAGTATAAACATTAACCTGTACACATCTTCACATCCATTCCATGTGCTGTGTGCCTTTATAACGATTACCCCTATTTAACAGAGAAGGAAACTGGAACACAGAGTTCAGGTCATTCATGGAATTCTTTTGGGGAAAAATGCACAAAGCCATGTCTGCTCAAGTCTCTGGAGCATAAAAGCTCTCAGTCTTTGGGTTTCTATGGTTTGGATTCTGCAGGAGGCCCCAATGCTCCTTTAAAAGATTCCTCTGGGAAGTTTACACCACAGTCAGGCTGTTTCTACATATAAAGTGCTATAGGTAAATGAGCAAAAAAAAAAAGGAGCTTGATGAATGCAATTCTTACATCAGGGCTAGATGTCATATCGCTTAAGTAAAGCAACTTTAAAGTGCCCTGAGAGAACTTACAAGAAAGAATCAAGAAGAGTTTTGCCACTCAGCTCTCCATGGTCTTTCAGCCCCCAGTGATTAGGCCTGAAGAGAAGCCATAATACTACTTGAGCGACAGCTATTGAAGGATTGATCTGTGCCTGCCTCTCGTTCCTCTTATACACGTCCACCTCTTTCCTCTCCTTCCATACCTCTGAGTAGAAAGAAGGCCCCAACTTAAAAAAGCCAGCGAGTCTGTTAGTGTCCCTGACCATCAGATTGTCTCGCCAATGCCATACTTTACAGAAAGAGTGAAAGTCCAAAGTCTCTGTCCACAGTGCTGTAGCTAGAAACACTGTCATGAAGGCTGCAGTCGCCCAGCAGAGAGGTCTGGGTTTCCATGTGAACAGAGTAAGCTGTGGAGGAGAGACTGGAAAAGGAGCTTGAGGAAAGAAGGGGGATCCCAACACTGTCCTAGTCCAGGTCAAGTACTTGGCAAGGAAAGAGGAGTCATGGAGATGAGGGTCCTCACCTCGTCTAAAGTCAAGGCAATCTCCTATCCTGACCCAAACAACAACAGACATTGTGGGGAGCGCCAGGTTGGGGGTGATCTCCACACAGGTGGGGCACTTCAGCTGGGAGAAGTAGCTTGCTCGTGGTGACTCAGCTGGAATACTAGAAATAGATTGGAATGGCACCATCCGATTCTCGAATCTGTGCCCCTAAACTGTGATTCTGTACAGCCTCGTTCTTCATAGACAACTAGAGCAAGCTGGGCTTCCTGGAGGAGCCAGATCACTAAACTGCATCCAAGCCTGGTTTAACCTTCACTGTCATGTTTAAATGCTATCTCTTTTTCTGCTGATTTTTTCCTAGTCCCTGAAGGCTCAGCATCCTCTACCTTCTTGACCCTTGCAACATGCAACATGCTGACACTGTCCCAAATGCTTATGTTAAATTCTTACTCCACCCAAAGGTAATTATCATGGGGTAATGTGGAGGGAGGAGGGGAGGCCTCTGGAATAGTTAGGTCATGAGAGCTGGAAGTTTATGATTGGGGTTAGCACCCTTGTACATGGGAGCCTTGGCTATTTCCAACACGTGACTTACCGAGGGGAAAGAGATCCATCTATGAATTAGGAATGTAACCCTTATGGGACATTGCTGACACCCTGACCTTGGACTTTTCAGCTTCTAGAAATGTGAGTGGGAGAAAATATCTTCTGGTTCCAAGTCACCTAATTAACCATAATTTTGTTCTAGCTGCCCCAGAGGATGAAGGCATTCCCGTGGGCTCTGAAACTCTTTAGCTATACAAAACGAATTCTGCTTTTATAAGAGCTGGTTGGCCTGTCCTTCTTCCTCAACCAGTTGAGATCCTCGAGGAATAAATACAATTGCATCTCCTTTCCCCCACTCATCCCAGCACACCTCACCACCACCAAGACAACACTTTGCACTGAACACCCCGGACTAAGGCACTGATGGAGGCTGACATGAGGATTTTCTGTCTTAGAGAAAGCATGCCGGGCAGCAGGGGCTCCAGTTCCCTCTAGCTCCATCCCTCAGGCACAGAGTCTTCGAGAAGTTTCTTCAAAAGACATATAGGGCCCATCACATTGGCTCCTTTCTGCAGATAGCTAACTTGTTGCCTGATTTAACTGAACAAAAGAGAGACAGGAAGCTCCCCTGACAGAATTCATCACATTTACTCTGGCAATATCCCCTGGTGCCCATTTGGTCAGGAACTACTTGTTTTATCTCACATCTCCCAGCTCCACCCTAGGGATCAGCAGTGCCCAGCAGTTCCTAGCACCCCTCGTGGCCACTGAGGTAGTGGTTACCCCTTTCTCATACTCCACTGTTGCTGCAGGATACCAATGAGCTTCCCAAGTGGCCACTTTGAGATCTTGTCCCTGAGCGCAATCTGCCTATTTTGTGGGATAAAAACATATTAAAAAAAGAAAAAGAAAGAAAGAACTGTGGGAGAGGAAAGGACACTGTAAGTAAACATCATATTAGAACCAGTAAATTCAAATCACTACCAATTAAGTAGATGAGCTGCAAGGATGGTACCTGTGAGAGATGCCATCCATGAAGTCTAATCACAAACACGCTGGGGGGGTAGCCTCGGTTCCCACCAGCATCTTTCATTGTGTTGCTGTTAAATTTAAATACCAGTTTGTGGGGGTTATTTGCAAACTATCTAATAAGGAAGAAACTAAATAGCGGTGTGAGCCTTCTCTCTGATGGCCAGCTCTTGATTTCCATGAGAACAACATTATCAAGGAGCCAATGTGGTGGTTGGGTGGGCTTATCTTACTCCCTTGATATAAAAACTAAACACTAAGTCTTAACTGTCTGTTTGTTCTCTTAGAATCTGTTGTGTTGTAAGAACATAATATATTGTAAAAACATTTCTTGTGTGAAGTTCTTGGGTTGAGCTGCATTATTTAATCTTTTCCCCATTTATACCTTAGCTGTCTCGTTCTACTAAGTACATGGAAACCCCAGAAGGAGTATTGATTACTTTTCTCATCTCTGCAACCAAACACATAACAAGGGGCAATGAATAGACCAGGGAGCAAAGAGAGATCAAGCTGGAATCAGGGTATGAGTATTACCTTCTAAAATCTCCTAGAAATCCCTTTCTTCTGGCTAGGTCTTACCTCCTAAGGGTCCCGCAGCCTCCCAAAATAGCACCACCCACTGAAACATATGACCATATGATGCTATGGGACATGTCACAACCAAATCATAACCATGAGGACAAATTGCCCTCAGCTCATCCATGAGTTAGATGCTGATAAACCCACAGGATCCAAATAAGCCAGTTTTATGCTTCATATTTCTGAGCTCTGAAATGATAGAAAAAACACACCGCCCCTCTCCTTCAGAGATTTTAGCAGCACCCATGACCTATCCCAGTCTAAGGTTAGCTGCTTGCATATAGTTCTGAATAGACACCAAAGCATACACTTTTCTTTTATGGCATATGTGGCTTACGCCCAGCCCTGTGCTAAGGTGTAAGGTGGTCCCAGTTGCAGAGATGCCCTGTGACTCATGCTGGCCACAAGTAAATGCTAAACTCTGTGAAGCCAAGAGAAGTAAGTGAAAGCAGCTTCTAGATGGAAGATGAGGCCTGGTGCAAAACCAAAGGACGATGGGGCAAAGATCAGCATATTGGCCTGTTTGTAGGAGGGAAGTGCTGCAGGAGCACCTTCCACTCCTTCAGCCAATAGCCGCTGAAATACCAGCCCACTGTGCTGCGGGAGTGCCTTCCGCTCCTTCAGCCAATAGCCGCTGAAATACCAGCCCACTGTGCTGCGGGAGCACCTTCCGCTCCTTCAGCCAATAGCCACTGGGGCGTGGTCTATTTCAAAAGAGCCTCGGCTTGCTCTCTTGGTTCCGGCTCTTGGTTCCAGCTCCTGGTTCTGACTCTTGCTCCAGCAACTAGACTCCTTCCCTGACTGTTGGTGTTTTGTAAGTTTTACCCCTAAAATAAATACCCCTTTAAAT
>LOJH01032496.1:0-16531 GCA_001685095.1 Ellobius talpinus
AAATTTTTTAATAACAATAAAAAAGTGTCTGAAATAAAAAAATAAAGAAAAAAATTAAAAATAATTTTAAAAAAATTTAAAAGAATAAAGAAACTGCCTTGGCCTGTTGATAGGTCAGAATCTAGATAGGCAGGGAGGACTGGACTGAACCCTGGGAGGAAGAAGGGTGGAGTCAGAGACAGATGCCATGGAGCTGCCAGAGATGGACGCTGGTCAGAACTTTAGCCAGTAAGCCACAGTCATGTGGTGATACACAGATTAATAGAAATGTGTTACATTAAGATGTAAGAGTTAGCCAATAAGAAGCTAGAGCTAATGGACCAAGAAGTGTTTTAATTAATACAATTTCTGTGTGATTATTTCTAAGCTAGCCCTGTCTCCATGGCTCGGGCTCATCTTCATCCTGACCCCTGGTCCTCAGGTCACTCCTCCTTCTACAGGCTCAGGCTCATTTCTAGATTCCTTTGCCTTTACCCAGAATTGAAAGTTCATTTTGTTCAGAGATTTAACTTTATAGGCTCTCTCTCTGGATGACCTCATAGAACTTCTAACTCCAGTGATTTCCAAAACTACAATCGATCCCAACTTCATTTTCATGTATCAGGCCCCTCTGTTACCTATTCTTTTGCTTCATAGAGGTGGCACGGCAGATGTAGGTAGTCTGTTCCAGAGGATATCTTCTTCCTTGCACAAAAATTCAGACATTCAAAAGGAACTTATAGATTGCTTAAAATGGTTCTGTTCTGTGTCATTGAGTGTTCTTCCTAGTCATATAGAATCAGCTCAGTTCTGTACTTAGCACTCAGTACTGTATCTTATGATTATTTCCATTTCTTTTCTCTGCTGTTTCTTAAATCTCAGCTCTAATCAATCTCATCTTTATACTGAATCAGAAAAGAACTCAGGAACAATTGTCCTCTGGAGACACCGTAGATGTAAGGTCCTCAAAATGGAACATGAACAACACAATGCACATCTCACTTGGTGATGTGTGTCACTCCCCAGTCTCACTTCAATGCCTTTGTAGGTTCAAAGGCCTTTAGTCTACATGGAGACAATTAAATAGTGGAATGACATATAGTTCTTGGCACTCTAATGTATAATTTCCTAGGGTTCTTCCCACCACTGAGAAAGGGTTTAAAAATAACTGGCCATTTTAATTAGCTCTGCATTTTGATATTTTTGGTGTTATTTAAGTTTGACAGTGATTAGTGTCTTTTCATGAAATGAGCATTGCAGTAGAAGGATCAATTCAGTGTTTATTAGTATCGGGAAGGGGAGAGGCCATCCAGCCCTATCACACATATCTCCAGCAGCTAACAGTGCTGCTCGACAGGGGCTACTGAGTCTCACTCTCAACATAAGCAAGTGACTTCACTCTTTTCCCGACCATTGTCCTCCTGTGTAATTCACTCACTGTGATTGCCCAGGCAGAAGCCATCTTTATTTATTCACTATGTCTACTGGTCCCATATTCCCATCTGCAGTGTTTTCCCCTTTTGCCATTGCTTTGACTCTGCCCTATACAAAATAGCTGATAATTGTTGCTTAATAGCACCCAGAATCCAACCAATGACGGTTTAGTGCTAGGTACTTCATATGTACTTTCTCACCTCACTTTCATGGTCCAGCTGTGGCATGTGCAGTATCATCCTCATCTTGCAAATTAACAAACTGGTGCTAAGAGAACTGGCATAGCTGCCCATGCAGGCAGGAGGGAGCAACTCTCAGATGAACTCCGGCTTATCCTTTTTTTTTAATTTCAGAATTTGATGTCTGCTTGTTCTATTATGTTTCAGCAGTAGCTACTATGCTTGCTGCTTTTCTCTTTCACCATCTTCTCTCCAGACAGTTGCCAAAGAATTCTTCAAGAGTGAAGTAAAATAGCCACTGCATACAAGACCCTCCTTGCTACCATCTTTTATCTATTTCCAGGGGAACTGTCTACGCTTTCTTATAGCATTATTATTTACATTTGTTAACTTGTTTGTCATGTTACTCTAATTTTTGTAGATGATATTTTCAGACACTGCTTTCTCCCCCACCCCTTGTTTTCCATTTTATTGCTTGTCTCTTCCCTATTCATTAAGCAAGCTAGGATGTCCTTCATTTACCAGTTCCCATACAGGATGACAAATAGAACACATAGGGACAAAGGATTCCCTTTCTAGGCTTTGTTTTTGAAAAATACCAGACCTGCTGTAGAGAGGTAAAGAGCACAGGAATTGGACAGGAAAACTGTGGCACCTTTTGAAGAGGAAGGTCCAGCTCTTCTTTCTCCAACAAGATAAGCCTGAGACTTTTTTAGACGCACAGCTCTGCAGAAGCTGGTAAGCAGGCAGAAACAATGGATAAGGGAAGCTGACAGCAGCACTTTCCTATTCATTCCCGCAGAGCTCTCAAAGTTGCCCCACGACCCCTCTATGTGAAGGACATCAAATGGCAGATGAGTGCCATTCAGTCTACTCTGTCTTATCCTATTTTGAGGCCACCAGTCAGACGTGCTCTTCTACGTGTTGTGGGTATAGCAGCAGACCAATATGACAGGGGTCACGTGTTCTCCAGCAGCCCCCTGAACAATTTTTGCTGGCATAATATTTTCAGAAACTCATATACCCCTGGCCCATGCCTCAGAGAATAACTGTGTTTCAAGAAAGAATTCTGCCTTCCATTACGAATTGTGTAAGATTAGTCACATAGCTACCTCTATAGGCATAGAATACGGTCAGGAAGCCACATTCTTGGCCTTCTTTCTGGAACATATGTTCTTGATGCTGAACCTTCTAATCTTAGAGCTTTTTATGATCTAAGCCAGTGGTTCTTAACCTTCCTAATGCTGTGACCCTTTAATACCATCCCTCATGTTCTGGTAACCCCCAACCTTAAAATTATTTTGTTGTTACTTCATAACTATAATTTTGCTACTGTTATGAATTGTAGCGTAAATATCTGATATGCAGGAAATCTGATAAGTGACCCACAGGTTCAGAGCCACTGATCAAAGTAGACTTGAAATTTGTCAGGTCACCAAAATTCCTAGTTCCTTTTACTTATAATTTTTCTATAATCTACCTATTTCCTCTTTCATTTCCCTATAAGATTTAAGAAAAAATCTGGCTGTATCTTCAGCATTTTTCTTATAAATCTCCTTAAAAGATGAGTATTCTCATGTTTTAACACACACACACACACATATATATATATATGTATATATATATATGTTAATATGCCTGTTGAACTTTTTGCTCTTATAAACAATGATTCTTCTTTTCTCTAGTTACCAAGATCCTTGCATCTTCCGACCCCCTCCTGCAGAGCCTCCAACACCTATGTTTCTCCTAATAGACCTTTGGAGGCAATTTTCCAATGGTGATTTTAAAGTGCATCCAGTTTCAATCTATCTCCTACTTCTAAAGTTTTAGGTCTTTGTTAAAGCTGGGCTCCATTTCAGATACACAATTTCTGCTAGATTACTCTTAGAATTTAAATATGAGATGTCCCCTATAAATCTTCAATTGGGATCTTGGTTTCCCTATGGTAGATGGTAGACTGTGAATAAGTTATTGGATCCTGACATCTCTTATCTAATCTATTGATAGATTCTTACTATCATGCTATTATTTTCAGATAGTACAAACTGGGATTTGAGGCCTTGTTGGATCAAGGAGATCACTAGAAGCATGTATTTGGAGACTGTTTCTGGCCCTGACCATTTCCTGTACATCCAGTTGCTCACTGTCTGCTAGGAGATGAGCAGCCTCTCTCAGGTGCACCATTCACAATGATGTGCTTCCTCTCCACAGGCTTAGAAGTAATGGAATCACAAGCAATGAACTGAGACCTCTGGAGCCGTAGTTAAAGAGTACCTTTCTTCAGTTGTTTATGTCAGGCACATAGAACAAAACTCTGACTTAGGAAGTTGCTGTAGCAAATGACCAGAAGGCAGTGACACATTACAATGACTATCCATTATTCTTTGGGGGCTAAAATTAAACTGTCAATAATGTTATATTCCTTTGTGGACACTCAAAGAGATACAATATTTTCTTCTATTGTAATTCCTCAAGTCTACCTACATTTGTTGATTCATGACTCACACCTGCTGTCAAAACCACCAGCAGACAATCAAGTATTTCTTACATTCTTTCATTGTGACACTGCTACTTCTCTCTTTGTCTTAATCTTTTTTTCCTGTGTTTGGTCATTGCAACAAAACAATAAAGAACTCAACTTAAGGGAGGAAATATTTATTCTGATTTGTACATTCAGATGTTCTAGTTACTGCTCCGCTGATTCTACCATTCTTTGATCATGTTAAGATAGATTATCAGAGAAGAAGGGGATGGAAGAGAAAAATGCCCATCTCATGGGATCCAGAATGTAGAAAGAGGGAAATGAACTGTGAAGAAGACACGATCAAAATGGCATGCCCCAGCAACATGCTTCCTCCAGTGGGTACCACCTTCCATTGTTTACCACTTTTAATGTTTTATTCAATAACGAATCTATCAGCAGATTGATCCATCAATTAAGTCAAAACCTTGATGATACAATCACTTTTCAACTTCTCAATATATTAATTAGGTTCTAAGCCTTTGACATGATCATTTAAGGGGCTGTTATGATGCATTCAATTCATGTGGATAATGTAACGTATTTTCTTTGTTTTGATTAAGTGGCTAGTAATTTAAATTCTGTTTCCTTATATTCATGAGTGCTAGGAATTAGGAGGATTCAGTATTCTGCTTAACATAAACCTACTCATCGACAACTCCAATTTCCAGTCTTGGTTTATGCATTTTATTTAGATCATTCCTACTGACACTGAAACCAGAACGGAACTTTCATTTCCCTTTCAATAAACACAACTTCGCTTTAAGATGGTGAGTTTGCACAAAGACTAGACCAGTTTTCTTGTACAGTATCCCGTGCTCTGCTGATGAGCTATATCGTCTCATTATTAGGTTTAGGTTAAATATTTTTGGAAGAGCACGTCTGTCATCTCACCAGCTGCATTTTAGTTTGGCATACCATCATCATCTGTTCTGGGTTGGATTGCTTGGTTATGGTGGACTTCCTTCACTTTGCTGCAGAGATAAACTTTCCCTTGAATGAATAAATAGCTGGGAAAATAATACACTCGTGTAAATATTCCCTTTTCTCTACAAAATTTCTACACAACAATTGTAACTTATAGGATGACCAATTCACAAATTAAGTTTTGAAATTGGTGACATTCACTTAATAACTAGAGAATTTCAGCTAATTCCATTGTCTGGAATTCTTCTGTGAAAGAAAACCTTTTAAACCTCACCTTTTTGAAGATTACTGTGGTCTTGTGCTACAATATGAGTTATGAATGCTCAGTACATGTTTTGTTACTTCCTAATTATTCTACTCCCTAAGTTCTATTAGCATAATGGGATTCAAAATCATCCTTGCCATATGCAACAAGTGTTCTAAAGATTTCTTTGCAATTTTATCTGTAATTATTTCTCTAAGAAGTCCTATATGAGCATAGGTGCATTGCTAATTTGAAACAGAGATCTGTTCATTGCTTCTGTGAGTATTCAAACATTTGGAAATCTTCTCTTTTTCCCCATCAGCTGTAGTCTGACCTAACTGATCAACCAAATCAATGAGTTAAATAAACATGTGTCAATTATTATTAGCCTTGCCATTAAATAAACTTCACCAGTATAGGACCTGAGTTCAATTCAAAGAACCTGCACTGGAAAAAAAAGATTCCAAATTTTGTGGTACACGCTGGTAATCTCACACTGAGGAGGCAGAGATGGAAGAATGCCTATAGTTCAGTGGTGAGTCAGTCTAGCCTACTTGTCAAATTTCAGGAAGTAAGAGACACTGAAGCAAGCAAACAAATAAGACGGTGAATACTCTCGGAGGAACAATGCTCAAGGTTATACTTTGTCTCATTCTTATACACATAAGGCATGGACACTGACACATGCATATGAAGAAATCAGAAAGTCAAAAATAAACTAATGAATTCTGTAAAGATATATTATCTACATATAGATAATATAAATTAATGTATAAGATATTAGATATAGATTATTTATAAAGACAAATAGTGATTGTCTTTACAAAAATCTTCATCTAATATCTTATGTTAATTTGCTAAGTTGAAGAGGAAGAATAGAGGACCAGTAAATATGAAGTAGTCAAAAAATTTTGATCACATTATGAGACCCGACCTGGCTATGGAAGAATTAACATTATTTCTGCAGATGTATATGGTGTTAATGTTTTCACAAAGCACCATAGCTCTTTGCCTATTAAGTTATTAACTTACATCTTGAGTAGATGATGATGGTATGAAGGCTAGAAGCACAACTGAATCCTGGTTGGAAGGTGAGCCCTCTGGCTTAGACAAGGATCCGAGTTCAGAACCAGACTGGGGATTTAGATACCTTAATGCCTCACAAGGAGACGTCTCTTACATTTCACCCTTGGAACTGTTTTTTTTTATTGTGTTCATATCTGAGCAATTATCCATTTTCTGTATCAAAATGAGAAATTGTTTAACTTCCCATGAAGTCACTACTACTTTTCTACTCACTACGGAAGGTGGCGCTGCTGTAATTTGATGTCCAAGCTGAAAGGCAATCACAGAAACTGAAAGAACTCTAGTAAGCTGATCCTCATTGGGTTCAAACAACAAACAAACAAACAAAAACATTGCATTTAAGATGGCTCTAGGATCAATTGAGTTATGTTAATTATGGTACTTTAAGTACGAAAAGAAAATTTCAGTTAAGTAAAATTAAACTTATAAAGGGAATTTGTGACCAGATCAAAGAGACTGCATTGACACATGCTTCTCAGAGAAAAGTCAGAATTTTGTAAAAAACAAAACAAAACAAAACAAAAAAAAACTTCGCAGCTCAATTTAACACCATGTGGACTTTCAGGATCTGGGGATTCCATGAATCTGTTCAATAATAAACTTTCAAATAAAAGGAACTATGTTTTATTTATATTTCCATTTTCCGTGGTAGGAGTTGAAGATACTCAATAAATTAATAGTTTTGAGTAAATAAACCAATGAATGTATAACTATGCTAAATGAAGGAATATATAATATAAAATAATTTCCCAAACTCAACTAATTATTTTAAACTACATACTGCATATTAGCTGGAATAGAAAACTATTCTTAATCATTCCGGCTTTTATCTTCCCATTAAAGCAGAACAAAGCATGTCTTCATTTCAATAATTAATTCCACCAATATAATAACTCAGCTGCTTCAGTGAGTTTGATGACACAGGAACAACCCAGCTTTGACTTTGTGGAGTAAGAAAGTACACAACTTCTCATTGAAAAGAAACTTCAAACACATTGACAGTGGTCCTGAGAGGAAAGAAAATCTTTGCAACAGTAAACACTAAGAACAACTATGTTTAAATATTGAATAACTGGGTACTTAGCTTTGATTGCTAAATCTATACCTAAGTTGTGTGAATATATGGCAGCCTCCTTCAGGGATCTAAAGACCTGGGTAACACAGGAATTTGGCAGTCATCTCTAGAGGCTAAGTCTTCAATAATTAAAAGAATTGGAAGGCTCTCAATGCATTCATGGGCAGTAGACAAGGGTAGGCATCTGTAGTTATGGCAACATCTCCTTCTGATTCTGTTTGTTTACTGTAAGAACTGAACAGTTGCAATTAAAGTGTCTGCTGCAATAAGGACCTACAGCATGTGATTTATGTTTATTTTTAATGCCTAGATTTCTGCTCAGTGTAAAAAGCCAAGTCAGCAGGCACATATCTTCCCTCTCTCTCTCCAGCAGGCTCCGTGCATTGGTGACTTGGCTATAAATCTGAAGACATTATAATGGGCATTGTGTTTGCATTGCACTGTTAATTCTAGGATTATGGATTCATCTGTATGAAGAAAGCTTCTGACAGTGGGTAGAGGTAATGCTGCTATGGTGGATGCCAGTTCTGCTACGAAAGCCTAGCAGGACATGGGCATGGACTATTGTCTAGCTAAAAAACATGAAGATCACTATGTGGACCACATTAGTATTTCTATACATGGCTGGCCCTTCGATTTCCATTTCCTACAAATGGGAAACAATATACCAAGGACAGGCTGACTGATACTTCTAGGAGTGCTCCAGACAGCATTCGCTTCTGTCCAGAGTGCAGTATTAGAATCTGCCAAGCACTGGTGTCAGGTTTAATCCAACAGAAAAAAAAAATGTTTTTGTTTATTATGAAGCCTGAAGCAGGGCCAGCAAGAGTGGTGATTAAATTACAAAACATTTCTAAGCAAAGAGAAACAGCATTTGTCTTGTGGAGGAATGGGTTATGGATTCCTCTCTGATTGTAATGGAGAGGGCATGGAGGGAAGCATGAAATTAAATCTGTTCAGACCTTGACTTCTAAATGCAGTCGAGGCATGACTAGGCTCTTAAGTTTGTCTTTCAGGGAGCCTTTTTCCTCTGTTGGCTTCTTCTGAGATCCTGGCTCTAGATCTGAGGGACACAACAATACAATTACAGAAAAGAAGGAAACATCCCAATAACCTATAGTTAAGGTTTAACTTGTTTCAGGATGGTGCCAGGTTCTCCAGGTTCTATACAACACTGTGCTGTATGGATTCAGCCAGGTTGGGTTGTCACATGCCTTTAAGGAACAAAAGAGGTAGGGACAAATTCATCACAGAAGTGACTGATTATGCACAATACATACGGAAATAAAACGTAGGTTGTGTAGCGCTTCAAAGACCCTTGTTCAGACAAAGCAGCAATGGTAATAGCCTTAGAAAACATGTTGGGAAAGCTAAATGAGGATCAAATATTTAAGTATTTAGTTAGGCTTCCCAGTCCATTTTTGAAGAAACTTGTCTTCTCAATTTCATGTCTGCTTCAGACCCTTCTCTTAAGAGCAACTAAAATGGAAAGAGAAGAGATTAGATGTGTGGAGCGAACAGACTGTCCTCAGTTTCTACACTGCCCTAGTTTCTTTTCCTGTGGCTGTGAGAAAATACTCCTGACAAAGGCATGATGGGGTGGGGTGTGAAGAAAGGATTTATTCTGGCTCACAGTTCAAGAGGACAATTCATCAGAGCAAGGAGGTCAAGGCATTAGGGGCTTAAGACAGCTGGTCACTCCACACCTACAGCCAGGAAGTAGAAAACAGCAAGGGTATGCTATGCATCGGTTCCCTCTCTCCACACCTATGATCCAGAACCCTGCTCAGGGAATAGTGTGCCCATAGCGTTCAGGTCTTTCTATCTTGATTAACATCATCAAGATGATCTTCCACAGGCATGGCCAGATGCACCTCTTGGGTGATTCTGGAGTCCATTCCGTCCAGAATAAACACTGATCATCATACAAACTCACTGTCTCTTCTGTAATCATTGAATGCTGTGCATTGATATTCCTTTGTGGTTGGTAACTGTAATCATAATGTAAGCACTATGAGGTAAGTTGATAATAGACCTATGAGATGGTGCCTGATGATCCGTGCCTCTTGATATTCCCATAGAGTCCAGTCCAGTCACACACTGTACCAGGCCACTCTATAATAGGATGATAGAGGAATGACCCATCACTTTCAAGAGTGGGTTATGAAAGATGATGTCTTCTGATTTGTGTTTGTTCTCTTTCCCTCTCCTTACTCCCTGTGCAGCCTCACTCTGTAACTGGAACCAGTGGACACCAGCTGGCAAGACCTAAGTAGCTAAATGGATAATAGTCAGAAGCAAGGACCTAAAGCTTCCCACTTTGAGCCACATGAATGAGCATGGAAGCCAGTCCTCTAGTGATATCCGTTTGTATATGTGTTGCTTTTATTGGATGATGAATAAAACTGTTTTGGAGAATGACTTAGAAGAGTAAAGCCAGATGGGAAATCCAAACAGACATTTTATATATATATATATATATATAGAGAGAGAGAGAGAGAGAGAAAGTGAGTCAAAGAGACCCCATGTAGCTGCTGAAGGAAAAAGATGCCAGAACATTACCAGTAAGTCACAGCCTCATGGTGATACATTGATTACTAGAAATGGGGTAATTTAAAATGTAAGAACTAACTAGGAATACACCTAAGCCATTGGCCAAAGAGTCTTGTAATTAATCTAGTTTCTGTGTGATTACTCGGATCAGGGAGGCTGGGAAACAAAAGTGCAGTCTCAGTTTACACTCTAGCCCCTCAAATTGTCTGTAGTTATCACAAGACACTTGGCTTCAGCTTCATAAAGATCTCAGGTGATGCAATTTGCCTGAGCTGCCCTGGAATCTTACCCTCAGACACCTTGCTAGAAGAGCAATGATGTTAATTACTAGGTATACTTTAATGGTTATAGTGATAGATCTATATATGTTCATCTAGCAGCTCTAATACTAATTATGGATATTTTTTCAGTGCTTAGGATGGAATGCAGGACCTCAGGCATGGTAGGCAAGTGCTGTTCCACCGAGCTCAAGTCATGACATTTATTACACAGTTATCAATTTCCTACATCTAATATCTTAAGTTAGGAAAAGAGATCTGGGAGAAAGGAAGAATCCTATTTTAATAAAATCCATAGTTGTTGGCAGCCATACAAATACCTGGTGTTATTTGATGTTCCCAACATCAGTATAGTATGCTGCCTGTTAGTCCCTGAGTTTTCCTCATCTTTGCAGCTTTGTGGGCTCCATTTCTCAAGACAATTGAGACTGACTTTGACTGAATACTCTCTTTCTCTCCATACAAAGCTAATGTTGGGAAAACTATTTTAAAAATATGTTGTAAATATATCATATGGGCAATTTTATCTTTGGTCTTTAAAAACAAACTTATCAAAGAAGATAATTATAGATCCAGTCTCTTTAAAGAGATGTTTTTAGTAACTTCATAAATTTCTCCTGGTTTCTCAGCTTCAGCAGCATCAGGAAGCCAGGCACCTTGTACTTCTAAGGGGACGTATGCCACACCTCTCTCTTCCCAGCCCCTATTGAGAAATCTAAAGGCATTCATCCTCCAGCTATCAATTGTCTTTCTACACAGGCCCCTTCTACTGGATAGTGTGAAAGTAGGTATTCTGTCTTTTCTAATATGTTTCCACTGAATAGTGTATGGCTCTGAGAGTGTCCTAATAGGCAGACTTTGATTTCAGTCAATGTCCTTGTTGCAAGGATTGATGATGGTTTTGTTGTACATGGCTACTGAGTACTCATAACCTTTGCCCCTGATCTGTCCCTTCCCAACCAAAGGCCATTTGTCTCTGGACCATATGACATATTATTTCAATACCTCTTTTCACCAGCATGATCAAATTCATATTTCTTTATATTTTCATAGCACTTGCCCAACCAGTCTACCTTGGATCATACTATCCATCTACTTTCTATGTTCCCTCATATGAGCTATGAAGTAAGGAATAACATAGTTGTGATTGCACCAATTGCAATCCCGTATGCTCTGATCTAGCAAGCTGTTTTGCACGTGGCTCCATCTTCAGCATACTTAGTACTTAGGAACCCCATTATGTGTTCCTAGACACATCTCTCTCCCTTGTAGGACTTTTCCAGTAGTTTTCCCTTTTCGTCAAGACTGCCAGCTCCCCAAATAACCACTCAGAGACTTATTATTACTTATTAAGTGTTTGACTGATAGCTTGTTACTAACTAGCTCTTACAACTTAAATTAACCCATATTTCTTATCTTCGCTCTCCTATGTGGCGGTACCTTTCTTCAGCATAGCATGTTTATCTTCTACTTTCTCTTCACACGGCTGACTACTCCACCCTCCATCTTCCCAGCATTCTCCCAGTTTGGCTTTCTTGCCTAACCTCTTTCTGCCTAGCTGTTGGCCAGTCTGTTCTTCATTAACAATGAGAGCAATACATATTCACAGTGTACAAAGACTGTACCATTGCACACTCTTTCCTATGGTGGTCACTCAGAAACCTTTCACAAGGTTTGTCTTTTTTCTCTTGAAACTTATGTCGCTAATAGTTCAAATGTGCTTCTGTAAAGAATAGCAAAAGCTTCAACACACAGAACTCAGTGTGCCGTCTGTGTAGAGCAAGTATCTCTACAAGTGAGTAATCAGAAATTATGAAATGAAATTACACAAATCCTATTTCCTCGACATCACTGTTCAGTTTACTCTTAAGAAACATTTAGATGAAAATTATTTCATCCGAGCATTAAATTGTGTTTATTTCCCTAAAATGAAGTAGAGAGTTTGCTAAAACATTAAGAATATGCATTATTAATATTTTTAATAACATGATTCTTAATAAGGTAAGTTTTAAACCTATTAGTACAATAATAAAATATCACAAGAACCAAAAAATGAAAAAGATAAAAAGTTTCTAAGTTTTAATTATAAAAATATGAACATGGAGAAGTTAAAAGACTATAATAGGGAACACCCACATACTAAACATGTCTATTTAACTATTAAGATTTTAGCCTGTACAACTAGCTTGTATCTATATTTACTGAACATTTTACATAAAATGTATGTGAATACTTCAGCATTGTACTGGTCAGGATTCTCAAGGGAACAATAACAACAGAAAGACTATATATGAAAAGAGAGTAGGTTATATTGGCTTAGATAATGCATTGGGTAATCCAACAGCTGTCTCATACTAGAGGAGATGGTAGTTTAGTTGTTGCCGAGTCTTCATGGCTTGATGGTTCAATTTTCTTAATCCATCACTCAAGGCTTCCTTGAAGCATTCCTGGAGGGCTGCTGGTCTCCAATTCACACTCAAAACCCAAATAATCTGGGTTCTGACATCAGCAATAGGATACATCATCAACAGCAATAGAATATAGATCAGAGGTTTTCAATCTGTGTGTTGCAACCCCTTTGGGGTCAAATGACCCTTTCACGGGTTCACCTGAGACCAACTTGTATATCAGATGTTTGCATTGCAATCCTTAGCAGTAGAAAATTACAGTTATGAAGTATCAATGGAAATAATTTTTATGGTTGAGGATCACTGTAACATGAGGAATTATATTAAAGGGTTGCAGCATTAAGATGGTTGAGAACCACTGGAATAGACCTTATTAGCAAGAATGAAGGTAAGCATGAAAAACCCTGAAAGATTCTTCCTCTAACTCCTTTTACCCGGGCTGACACAAAAGATATTAACAGCATTTATAGTAGTTTTCAGACTTCCAGAAATGAGATCAAGGGAACCCCTCACAGGGGTGCTCAGGAGCTTGTCTTTTACTTAATATTGATCCAGTTGACTTTACACCCAATATTAACTGCCATAAACCAATATCTCCTAAAATTAAGTACATCTTCAGGAAGAATCAGGGTTTTGTTATTACACCAAAGAAAGCAAAGGATCTTCTGATAGCAACTAATATTTGATCCTCAATTAGCTTTCCCAACATGTTTTCTAAGGCTGTTACCATTGCTGCTTTGTTTGAACAATAGTCTTTGAAGCTCTACACAACTACATTTTATTTCCGTATGTATTGTATGTTTTCAGTCACTTCTGTTATGAATTTGTCCCTACATTTTTTGTTCCTAAATATTGATTCCTTTAAAGGGCACACAGTTGACTTACAGAGTATATCACATACTTTTTGGGTGTAGTTGTTTTCTTGCAGTGGCCCTCACATTGCTTATTTGACTCTTTGTGTAACATATTAAAAGCTAGAATAAAAGTTTAGATGCAGTATAATGTTTTTGGGGGGCAAGAATACTTCATAGGTGACACTATATCACCACAGTGTACTGATTCAGGGAGCATACCACGTCAAGTTTTCAAACTAAATCCTTGCTTATAAGTTAGGAATGGTGCCTATACCTACAGCCCTAGCATTTGGGAGGTGAAGGAAGTTTGAAGCTAGCCTGGGCTGTATAGTGAGACCCTGTTTCAAAACCTACTTGGTTGATTAATGAACCTACTGACCAAATAAAGAAACTTGCTTTCTTGGGGGCAATAAAAGCAGGTATCTTCATGGCAAGAGCTGGTTGTGACCCATCCATCATGTGTTGGAATAAACCTAGATTCTTGATTGATGATTGATGTGGGATGTGAATATGTATAAGAAGTTCAGATGAGCATAATCAAGAGAGGAAGCCAGAGAGTGAGCCAGAGAGCAGCGTTCCTCCATGGTTTCCATTCACTTTCCTGCTCTGACTTTCCTCAGTGATGGACTTTGTCTGGGGATTAATGAAAAATGGACATTTTCAATGATATCCTGTAGCTTCTGTGAATATTTATCCCACTGGGTGTTGCTAATTTTGTGTTTTCCTTGTTTACTGATTATTTTAGTTACACAGATGAACCAACTCTCATGAGCCAGTTTCCTTCATGAAATTTTACATCTATCTTTCCAAGCTCTGTATCCAAAGGACTTACCTTCAACTTTTGGGAAACAACAATGGGAAATGTTAAGTATTATCTTACATTGTTTGTGGGATTGTCTTGAACTTACCAATCAAGAATTCAAAGGTGGTTTCTCATGCTTGATACTGGGTTTTAATTAGAACATCTATTATTCTTGTGGGGAGCATTATCACCTCCAAGTGGCATAACTTCATTTACGTTACTTACAAAAGTTCACTTATTAACTTATATGTGTTAGATGTAATATTAGGTAACTTTAAAATGACATTATTCCCTATGGGTTTTTCAAACATCCTTAGTATTATTTAACCTTCCATTCACCCTTCCATCTATTTTTCTTTCACACTCTCCAGTTAAAACTCCAAATTTTCCCATGCCCTAATTTAAAAAAAGTAAGTTACTTACTATATTTCAATTGCTTCTTTCTAGCTAGTATAACTATTATCTATATTTTGAGCATCTAAATAATAAATGTAAAGCCAAGCATAGGGTGTCTTCAATCTGCTTTAAGATATAATTATCTTCCCTTCTATTTTAGCTTGAACATCATGATTAAATATAGAGAGAGATCTTGGAATAAGCCTAATCATTAAGCAACTATAGTTTTGTCAAAAATAATCTATGAAATGGTGTCGCTATATCTTATCTTCAGCAGAGTAAAGGGAGAGTGGAGCAGACCAAGCTGTGGACCAGGGGAGATGACTCTAATAACTTTAACATGAGAACGGCAAAACTAAAGTAAGAAGGGCATAAGAGTCACAGTTGAGTTTGTCTTCAGTAGACTAGGAAAAGAGTCAAGATGCCATCTGCCTGTGTTGGGGTAATAAAAGAAAAACCTAAGCCATGAGGCTGAAGCCATGAAGTCCAGCACAACTAAGATGTGATAAAATCATATGCTGCTCTTCCTTCCAACGTGTGAGCTCTGGAAGATAGCATCTGCACACAGTACTCAAAGGCCAGAAATTCAAGAGTTTGGAGGAGCTTCTGTGGTGAACACAGCTGATAACTGACTCATGTTAAACAAATTACTCAGATTCTCAAGGATAAAAGTCAATGAGTAGGCCCACTTAAGAGAAAAGTATAAAAAGAAGCTAAAATAATAATATACCTGTAGAAGCAGTGCAGTATTGAGTTTCTTAACACATCATAGTAAATAAAACTTAACACCACTATCTAGCTAAATATTAAACACATGCTATCCCATATCACTACTGTCTTAAATTCTGATTAATGCTTTATAAATAAAACCTATAAAACATATAGCTTATATTCTGAAAAGAAAATAATAAAAGATGATAATAAGTATCACTAATGCAACCAGAATTTCATCAATGGAAAGATTACAGATAAAAGATGATAATAAGTATCATTAATGAAATAAGAGTTTCATTAATCGAATGATGATTACAGTGATTCTGGATGCAGTCGGCAAGCAGGGGATTCTCTGTTATGCGTTTTGATGGATAATAGCAATAGACAAAGGCTGATGGGAAATGACACAAATGGATGGTACAGTGAACATGCCAGTGGCATCAAGGTGAGGAGTCTAAGTGTTGTAGCAGGACAAGAATATTAGGTTTTCTGTAACACTGTGACAGTGTTACTTTTGGGAGCCTGGGGCTTTGGTTATAAATCTTCACATCAATTACTTTAGGAGTCAACTTTTACTTTGCTGTTATTTCATCTTCAATATGATTTTTAAATTATCTATATTAAATGCAGTCATCCAGAAAAACAAAACCTATTGGGGGGTGCGCACATGAGAAGACAAGGATTTAGCTTGCAAAACCTGAGAATTCCCATTAGCTACTTACACAGTCTGAGGAAAGCCAATGGTTTAGTTTCAGTCTGAGGACCTTGCAGCCTGAGAAATCGTATGCTTCCCAGTATAAGGTAGACTTCACCAGTATGGGGTATAAGAACACTAACATGTCAGTTTGAATAAAATCAGATACAGTGAATCACTCCTTCTTCAGTCATTTATTTTAACTGTATTTGGGACCTCCAAATCTTGTGTGATGTCCTCCCACACAGAAAAGGGAAATTGCTTTACTCAATTCACCCATTCAAATGCTAATCTTACCTCAAAATACCCCCATGGACACATTCAGTAGTGATGTCTGATGGAGGAGGGTCATCTGTCTATGAGTTACTTTCATTGGTTAATAAAGAA
>LOJH01032497.1:0-16531 GCA_001685095.1 Ellobius talpinus
CAAGAGAATAAAAATCACTGTTTCCCAAGAATAGTGTTTTATATTTTGGTTGAAAGAGTCTTACTATGTAGCCTAGGCTATACTCACACTTGGGAACTAAATATCTTCCTGTCTCAGCTGAATAGCCTTGGGTGCTCATTACAACACAAACTTATTTCTGGCAGATTTTTCAAGAGGTGGTTGCTAGGTAACTGTAGAATCCTTAATAAAGACTGTGGCATCTTGATGTTCTTTTCCTACTGGTACTCTTGGAAACAGGTGGCTCCGTCTTTGAGGGGAAGTGTGCTTAGGTTTGTAAGAACTCAGGCTGTACTCTGGCCACTTTCCGGAATTCTTTAGTGTGGATCTTAGGGCACTGTATCTCACACCAGCTGATGGGAACCATCTGGACACCTGATTCACTGTGGGCTACCACTACCCCTAACTCATTTTCAGCAGTGGTCAGCAGGTAATTGGACTGTGCGTCACCTAGGGAGATAACTTTGGCCAAAACTATGTCACCTGGGCGGAAACTCTTGTAAATTTCAACCTTGTCTTTTTCAGTTGCTCGGATATCTTCCTCGAAAACTACCCTTGCGGATAGTTCCTCGAAAAGCATTTTTAAGTGGTGTAGAGCCCACATACAAGATGTGTCCTTTGGCAAAACGTGAGTTGATGCTAGAGACCTTATAGGTGACAACAGCTTCTACATCTGGAAGTAGCTGGGACTCTGTTTCTCTCATCACAGACTACCACAGGAAGCACGCCATTCTCGCTGGTCTTTGTCAGGCAGCCCGCCAGCGATGAAAAGATGTAGCCATGCCGGGTGTAGGTGCCACTCCAGGGGCTGCCTTCCTCCAAGTTACACAGACGTTTGCCTCACAGGTGGTGCCATGCTTGTCCTTGTCCAAAACCCCACAATAATCTTTAGGTAAATGACTTGTATCCAAAAATTCTGTATTGTCAAACCATCAGTCTAGGTACTTAGAATATGGAGAAATGACTCCTCAGTCAAAAGCATTTACTGCTCTTACAGACAAGTGGGGTTCGGCTCCCAGCACTCACAAGGCTGTTCACAGTCATCTGCAACTCCAGGTCGAGGGGAATCTGACATCCTCTTTGGGCCTTTCTGGGTACCAGGCACATGGTGCACATACATACAGACAGGCAAAACACTCATTTAAAAGCAAAATAAATAAATCCTAAAAAGAGATGTTTAAGATAGGCAGGGGATGAAAGTAGGGGATGAACATCCTTGATTCTGGGAAAACTTAAGTACTACTGAGTGAAGGAAATGCAAGAGAGGAAAGTATTCATTCACACTTTCTGGTCTGAATAGGAGTGATATTTCCACAGTTGAAACAAGAAACACTTCTGTGAGAGACTTTCCCTAGGCCAACACAACATATACATCTATTCACCCCAGAAAGGGAACCCACAACTAACCAAAGTAACAATTGCACCAAAGACCAACTTGGTGGGCCAATGGATTTTGACTGGGGTTCCTAAATGGAGTGTGGGGGAGGGGAGACTTGCAGGAGCAGAGATGACTTAGATAAGAGGCTGCATCACTCCGAACACAGGTGATGACTCCCAGAAGCGGCAACCCTGGAGCTCTCTGTACAACTTGGAGGCAGCAAAACGGTTGCCTGTCTGGAGCTTAGTCAGTCAGTCTCCTCCCCCTGAAAGTCCTTTTTTGCTTCAACAAACCTGGGGAGGGAATCCTCACGACTCGGCCAGACGGGTGATATTGTTTACCTCCTGTGTCTCACGAGTCCTCCTTCCTGGAGGGAGTGTCTCTATGCAGGGGAAACTGCTATACAATAACACAGAATCCAGAATAGAAGAGCATATTACATGATGTTCGGAGGATGGAGAAGAAAAGGATATAAAAGAGAAAAATTCTCATGAGCCATTAAGGAAAATGAGGGAGAAATTTCATTTCTGGGCATAAGATGATTGCGTGGATGAAAACAACTGAAAGTCGTGGATAAAGGTTAAAGCATGTAAGAGCATTAATGAACCGAGAAAGAAAGAGTCCTCAGCTCCAGATGTTGGCGGCTGGACTTCACCACCAAAGCAGCTGGTTTTGGCTTCAGAGTTCTTCGCTGAATCTTGTGAGTTTAACCTACAGTTTTGAAAGACTTCCGGGGCGCAGGGATTAGGAGATAAAGCCCGGATTCTAATCAATGTGAGTCTAATTAGCATTCCTCCTCCACAAAGCTAAACAGTCAAAACCCCGCGTCTTCAAAGAGAACATGAAGTATAATGAGCCCAAAGTCTTGTCACCTGCCCTGGCTCTAAGAAAGGTTATCTTGTCAATGAACACAGTGGGTGTAGCCCTGAGGTCCCAAAAGGAAACAGCACCACTCAGCTGAGGGCCCTGGACCGAGTTTGTTGGATGGATTTATAAACAAATGAGCAGGGTTTGGATAAACCAACAAAAGTCTGGCAAAGCCCGGTGCTGGTGATGTTCAGGAGCTTTTTATCAGCTCTGGAGGGCGTGGTGAGTGTCAAGAAACATCTATCTGAAGATGTCTGCTCAAGAGTACCAGCAATCCACAGCCACTTTTAAAGAGAAATCCCGGGAGCTATGTCTCTCCTGCCCTTTCCTGCTCTGTGAGGACCTTTTGGTCCAGTCCCAAGTCTTGCACGTGGAGCCCTTTCAGTAGCGTTATCCAATCTTCCGGGAAGCGCTGAGCTCACACGGGAGCCCAGTGCCTTATTCCCAGAAAGCCCCATAGAGCCAGCTGCCTCCTGGGCCCAGAGTCAGATTTGAGCTTGCGTTAACTTTAAATTTCATGCTAGCTTCTGGGAAATTCCCATCCAATGCCAGCTTCCAGCAGTTCTTTCTCGGAGCTGAGATCAATGAGATCTTGAAACCAAAAAGCCCTGATTTTCAGGCGTGGCTTTTTTTCCACTGGGAACTTCCTTGATGACTGGCCACCAAGCCAGATCTCTTGACAAATATCTGTTGATTATAATCACTGTAACTCTAGTATATGAATGCAAAGTTCCATGAGGACAGTTGGATAATAGTCGTTTTCCCAGGAAAAGAAAAGGAGTCATTTCCTCTGAGCTTTACTTGTATTTTATCGGTCACTTCATTTCCCTTACATGGCCTCTCTGTGGTCTTGAAAGCTGACTGCCTTAACAACATAAGACTCTCTGAAACAAACCCTCCACTAACTAGTAAATACATTAAGGCAAATATAAACACAAATGTTTGAATGTAGGTATGTATGTATGTAATCACTCTAACACACACACACACACACAGAATCACTTAACTAAGGTTATTTTAAAACTTTTCTAAACAGGTTTTCACTATGTAGCACAGGCTGGCCTGGAATATTCAATATTCAGGCTCCCATGTACAGAATGCCACAATTCTGATAGAGGCATTCTTGAATCAAAGAGGAAAGAAACAGAATCTAGGTACCACACAAATGCTAACCACTAGTCATTATTGGCAAAGAACTTAGAATTGTGACATTTTTAGCGGCCTATGACATGTGTTAAAATGAAGAGTAACACCAGCTGTAATTTTCAAGTGTTTCCAAATATATATCACCCTTTCAACTCTAACAAGACTGGGCATCTATGTAGTTATAAGTATAATGCAATCTATGTCATGAGGCTAAAGTAATCTATACCCAGTGAAATGCAAAATTATAAAACATTTCAATTTTAAAGCAATTGAAAATAATATATTTTGGAGCGGCCATGGAACTTTAATAAGGTTGATATTGCATGGGGACAAAATGGGTCTTTTTTTGGTTCTGGACAGTTGATCGTCCAAATGCATTGCTGCCTGCTGCCAACAGTCCATTTGGTCCTCACCCATGTTCCCATCTGCAGACACTCATGATGCTATGGAAACAGGAAACAGTGAGCATCTCAATATAATATAGTATAATATAACATAATTTATAATACAATAAATATATAAGGCATTTTCAGGTTTGGAGCTTAAAACTTCTTCCAAAACTACATTCCTCTTTCCCTCTCAAGATAAACTGACTCACATCATGCAATTTCATGCAACACCCACACTCAGTAAAAGACAGTAAAGTCCAAATAAAATGACCTTTTCTCCATTCTAATGCAATTTCCCCCTAGTAATTTCCTATGGAAGTTACATCTGATTTTACAACATTCTTCTGCCAATTATCTTAATGGCTCCATATAGCAGCCATTGATCAAGATCTATACCTGACAGCACCAGCTACTCACATGTGACTTTTAATAACCACATTCACATTGATGTTGCCTCCCCTGTCATCTTGCATGGAGGAAACAAAATGAGGATAAATGAAAAATGACTAGTTTCTCTTGTGATTTCCTCTACAAGCACAGCAGATAAAAGATACATCAGAGCCCTGAAAGAAATAGTGATGTGTATTCCACACTAACTTAGTTTAATATATACAATGAACTATTGCAGTATTTCAAATGTATGAAATCACAATGAAGATTCTTCTATCTGTGCTTCTATTAGAGCATGCCTCATGTTGGATTGCAACAATTAATTTTTCCTGTAATTACCTCTTTCCTTATGAATTTCCCGAGGAGCTCTTATTTATCTCTGCTTCCTTAGAAATAACATGCTTGTAATTCCCAGTGAGTTCTTAATATATGTTTGTTGGATAATTGATTTATATACCCATGTTAAATTTATATAGAAATGATTTATATGCCAACATTTGTCTTCAAATAAAATATTGCCACTTACAGTATATTTCAAGGCCGCTGACTCCATCTCTAGAAATCCTGTTCTCAGGGTATTATATTATAGCTTTCTTTTTAAATATTAAAATTACATTTCGTGTGTGTGTGTATGTGTTCTTGGAATTCAAACTCAGGTCATCAAGGCTGGCAGCAAGCCTGATGAGTCTTCTCAGCAAGCACCCACTGAGTCTTCTCAACAGCCTTGATTTCATAATTTCCTATTTCATTTGTATTTTTTTCCATCAGCATACTGATTTTCTTAAAGATCATCTGGACCCCCTTTCTCCTTCCAACCACCCCAGGTTTTTGAACTCTTCATAGAAAGTACTTCTAAGGGTTTTCTATATTGATGTTTCTAATTCCAATAAAACAGTAAACAGTAGTAATTGATCTGACTGGTTGACTGGGGCCTGGAAGCAGCAAAAATAAAAATCCAGAGACTAGACAGTCTGGTGTGATGATTGGTCTTGTGTCAACTTGATGTGATTAATAATCACCTAGGAGACACAATCCTGAGTGTGTCTTTGAGCTCAATTGCAAATTAATTGGAGGGTATGGTTGGCCTGTAAAGTTGATGTCATCTTCTTGTGATATCTTTATACCCAGATATAAAGAGGTCTTTGGGGGGAAACAGTACTGCCTGCCTGCCTTTGGTTGTCTTCTTGGGTGAGTACATCTATATCAGTTTGCTTTCTGTTGCAAAACAAATACATGAAACACCGTGACTGAAAGCAACTTGTGATGGGCTTATTTTGCTTACACTCCTCTCAATCATTGTCCACTGCTGAGAAAAGTTGGGGCAAGAACTCAAGAAGTACAGGAATCTGGAGGTAGGAACTGAAGCAGAGCCCATAGAGGAATGCTGCTTGCTGGCTTGCTTCTCCTGAATAACTCAGTTTATTTAGTTATACACGCCAGGATCATCTGCCCAGAGACAGCACCACCCACAGTGAAATGGTCCCTTCTACACTAATCATCAACCAAGAAAAATGCTCCCTCAGAGTTGCCTACAGGTCAATGTGATGGAGGCATTTTCTCTACTAAGACTCCTTCTTCTCAGATGACTCTCGCGTGTGTCATGTTGGTAAAACAAACAAACAAACAAAACAACTAACCAATGCAATTGAACCTTCACAAACAAATCACTATCAAACCCTAAACTTTCCTTTCTTGTTTGTTCCCAAGATGTCATGGTAATATTAATATCACAACATAAAATGCAGTACAGCTTTAAAAGTCCCACCATCTTCAAATGTTATAACACTTTAGAAGTTTCAACTTTTTCAAATATCAAAGTCTCTAAACTGTGGGCTCCTGCAAAATAGAAATAAGTTAAATAACTTCTTACTATAAAAGGGAAGGGACCAGGGCACAGTTACTGTCAAATCAAAGCAAAACAAACTTCAACCATATAAATACTCAGTGTCCTAGTTCTAGGATTCACTTATTATCTCCTTGGATCCAAAGGAATTGGGAGGCTCCACTTCCCCAGTTTTGCCATCTACAGCATGCACAACTTGTCTCCTATCTCAGTCCAGCTCTGGGCAGCTTCAGCCAGTTCCATGCAACACCTGCCACTGTCCTTCCCATGGTACTGCCACCTGGGAGGCTCTCACACACCACCACATTATGCTGCCAGTATGAGATGCAGTCTTGGCCTCCTCAGAACCCCAGCTTCTGCATGCTGACCCTGAAGAATCGCTTCCCAGAAGACTGCACATGAATGATGCTGGGCTTTTATTAATCACTTCTGATTCTCTGGTCCCAGCTGACCAGTATCTATTGTCTCGATGAAACACAAGGCTTAATTTCTGTGGATGCTTAATACAAAATGTCACACAAACCTTCCCTCGGATGCTGTACTAGCCAGGCCTCCATCCTCTGCATTTACCTCAGCGTTCTCATCTTCCAGACTCTCACAAGATAAACTATGAAGCACTAAACAGCTTTTCAAGACCAAAGCTCTAAAAACTGCCCCAATCCTCCAGAAGACAGCATAGTGAGTTCTATCATAGCAATTCCCCATAACCCTTTTACCAATTTCTGTAATATTTTGTGTCCTATCGTTATGATAAAAACACCATGATGAAGAGCAACTGGGGGAAGAAAGGGTTTGCTTAGCTTACATGTTCCAAGCAAAGTTCATCACTGAGAGAAGTCAGAGAAGGAACTTAAAAGGCAGAAACTTGTGGGCAGGAACCGAAGCAGAAGCCGTGAAGGAATCTCTGTTACTGGCTTGCTCCTCCCAAGCCACCCAGTTTGCTTTCTTGTACCCCCCAGGATCGCTTGCCCAGGGATGATACTACCAACAGTGGACTGGACCCTTCCACATTGTGTGTGACTCTATTCCTGGGGAAATATGAACAAACCCCAGAGAGGGAACTGATGATAGACCAAAGGATAGACACCATCAGAGTCCAACTTTGATGTCCAGTGGGTTTATTGGCGTTATTCACAGGAATATGGGTGAGGAGTGATTTATAAGAGTATAAATGACTCAAAGACAGCTGCATCACCAAAGCCCACCCCTTTTGATGACAGCCCATGAAAGCTGGGAACTTGGCACACTGCACAGCCTGCTGGCAGTTCAACAAGCTGTCCTTTCCTGGTCTTTTCAGGTTGGTAGGCTGGTCTCTGCTTCTTCCAAGAGGTGGGACTTGTCTGAATTTTCTCTAGGCTATCTTTACTGTTTATATGCTCTTGGGGAGGGAGGGGACTAGAGAAACTGATCAGTTTCAGGATTTCCATAAGTTATTTTGACTTGCTTACTTCCTGTCTTTATGAGTTTCCCTACAAAGTGGACTGTTTGAATCTTAAAGAAAACAACCAAGAAACTCACCCAATCATCAATAAAGAAAATGCACCATACACTTGTCTAGGGGGCAGTCTTATAGGAGCATTTTCTCAGCTGAGATTCCTTCTTCTCAGATAACTCTATCTGGGGACAAGCTGACAAGATAGATAGATGATAGATAGATAGATAGATAGATAGATAGATAGATAGATGATAGATACTAATCAACACAATCTCTGTATCTGCTGCTGTCATACTCGGCTGACTTCAGACTGCAGTTTCTTTGTCTTTTGATGAGAACTCTCTAGGGAGCCACAGGCCTGAATTCCGTGTTGCCTTGGGACTGCTAAGACACCCAACTTCATGGGCTAAGAGACTGTAGTGTTCTCTGTTTCTCCAACATACAGGTAGTCAATTTTGGGATGTTCAGCCCCTATCGCGTAAGCTGATCTTTCAAACCAATTTTATAAACATATTGATTCTATTCCTCTAGAACCCTACCTACTAAAAAGTGGAGAAGATGAAGGTAGATAGATTTTGGAGAATACTCACAAGTATGGATCAATTTGCTGTATCTAAATACTTACACCCCCATCCAAAACCAAAAGCACCCACCACAGAAGTGATACTGAACCACCAGGTTGACACTGATGTGGGAGACATTGTGGTGCTTAGCTGTCCTAGCACCTTGCTCAGGTCCTATTAAGTTGACATCCTGTAAGTTGTCACTGTGTTCAGGATGCTGCACTTGCCTTCATAGACATGTGATACATAGTGTCTCTTCCTGCCAAGTGTACTTGCTCAGGGAGAGGGTAGAGACAAGACTAACTTCCCTCAACACGGCTCCCTTGAGTCCTCTTGCTCAACTTAGATTTCCTACAGTTCTAAGATAGGCCTGGCTAAGGGCTTCAGCTTTCAGGGAGGAAAAAATACTTTACTAAGTATTCAGTACTGAATCCAGAACAACTAATACTGGATCATGTTAGATTCCCCCAAGTTCATTAACACACCAGGTGGAGAATAGTACTCTTTGGGTAAGGATACCTGACTCTGTTAACAATAAACAGTTAAGGTTGCTGCTATTTTCTGGGTTAGAGAAGAGATGCAGCTTAAAGGACTCGCTGGAGCAACCCTTGGTGTTTCCATTCCTACTGAAGAGCAGCAAGCAGATGAATGTAGTAACTATGGCCTGACAGGGGCCAGACCAGCATCCAGATCATTCTTGGCATTAGTACCCACCCAGGGTAAAGAAAGTAGAAAATGGGTCAAGAAGCAAGGAGAGGAAAAAATATCATATACAGTCTTCAGGACAGCTGCAAAAGATAGGGACTATAGCTTAGTCTACTGTCCCCTGGAGATCCTGTCTAAGCCCCATGCTTCTCCATTAAACAGTTTGGGGACCTTGTGAGTATTTCGTGCATTGGTTTTAAGAATAACGCATCTGCTAACATCGTGTAAAGGGTTTGTATGGATATGTTTTCAAATCCTTTGAAATGGAAATGCTGAGTTATTGCTGAAAAGTATTTTTATATATGTACCTGCATATTATTTGTTTCTTTGAGACAAGTTCTTGTTACATAGTCCAGGCTGATTTCAAATTTTCAACAGCTTGCCTGTTTTAGTTTCTCTAGTCGGTACTAGTCGGGATTCCTAGCATGCATTACCAAACCTGGATTTTCTGTGTTTATTCACTTGAGTAATTACTAAACATTTTCCAAAGTGAATAACTATTGCACATTCCCACAGACATCATACAAGGTTCCTTTTTGTATCCTTGTCAACATTTGTTATTGTGTGACTACTATAAGCTTGCTAGTGGACATGAAGCAGTATCTCATGCTGTTTTGATTTGTAATCACCTAGTACCCGACAGTCATTGAACATCTTTCCTGGTGCTTATTGTCTATCTGAATAACTTATTTGAGGAAATACTAATTATTGCATATGGTGGAAGGGTCTAGTCCGATTGTTTCTATTTTCTGTGACTGCTGTAATAAGTTATAGCATGACCTTGGTAGCTCAAAACAACACAAATGTATCCCATGATATCTGATAGAAGATTTCTATGGGTATCACTAAATCATGAAGGTGTTCTTTCCTATATATCTTTGGAAGGATTTGCTTCTTTTCCTTTTCCAGCTTCTAGAGGATGTCTACATTCTGCTACTCTTTGAACATTTACCCATTTTTAAAGCTAGGAATAAGTCCTCATATCTGTTCACTCTGACCTCTGCTGCCTCATCCTCTCTCACTGTTAAAGAATCCCTGAGAAAACACTGGGTCTGTCCAGATATTCTAAGATCAGATGACTAGCAACTTTAGCACCACCCTGATTTCCCTTTACCAAACAATGTAACATGTTAATAGGTTCCAGAGATTGAACTCAGAACATTTGGGAATCTGGTATATAAATCTGATATTTAGATCAGGAATTTGTGCCTTTGAGATTCTTAAGGTCCACATACAAAAGGCTTGGCCACCAAGGGTGGTAGTGAAACCTTTAGATAATGGGGCCTGGGGTGAGGAAATGAGCACAGCGAAGACGTGCCTTTGGAAGCAATATCATGACCTTGACCCTTCCTCTCTCTTTCATTTCCCAGCAACCATGGGACGAATGGGTCTCTGCCTCTTCAGCATCCTCCTGCCATGATATACTGACTGCCCAAAGGCAATGGATTTGTGGCTCTGGACAAATAAACAAGTTCAAGGTCATGGTCTCTAAGAGTGTGAATTGTTTACCACTCTAGCTGGCAGCATAAGCCTGGGAGAGTTGAGCCTAAAAATGAAGCAGACCGACATCTCATGCAATAGACAACTTTATTCAGAGCATCAGACAATTTATACCCTGAGAGTTAAGAAGAGTCACCTGAGTAATGTGGACAATCACAAGGACAAACCACACACATGGCAAAAACTTGTTTTCCCATAGAGATATACTAGTAATATCTCTGATTGTTACATCTGAGCTGATGTAAACTCACTCCTATCCTAGCCATTACACCTGGGAAGAGCACAAAACACATTCCAAGAATAATTCTGTGTTTTAGAAGAAACTGAGGTCACAAGAAACTGAGGTCTCGTTTTCTTGGAGTTTTCTCACAAGTGTTGAGAATCCCCTTGGCACAGCTCCATCCTTGGACTGTGTTCCGACTCTTGATTGCAGCATCTTCCAACCTGACCTCCACGCAGTACTATATATTGAATTGTCCTATATCAAGCCAAACACAAATGTCTTCTTCTGTAATTAAATGAGAACTTTTATTCTGAAGTTGCAATCGTCTAGTTTCAGGGAACTATGCCTTAGGGTCTTGGACAAAGCCATTGGTTTGATAGGTTAAGTGAACTATTTATTGTTCTGTGGAAGCTTTCAGGACAGCTTGATCAGTAACATGAAAGAGCCAGGATGGAGCTGTGCACTCTGTTGGTGCTGCAGGAAGTAAAAGAACCCAACAAGGGGCAAGGTGTCATGTCATGTCTTGCTTTTATTTACCTCCCTCTCTAATTCTTGTTGTTCCACTCACCAGAATGCCGGTTGTTGGGGGAAAAAACAAATATGTGTTATTTATGAAGGTGAATGAATACCTTCTTAATGTTTAAAAAACACAAGCCTTTGAAACCCTGACAATTATACAGCCAATGGACCATGACCCAAAACAATACACAATATTCTCCACATAATCTGTGAAAAATCATTTCTTTAGCAGAATGTAACAAAAGTGGGTCTTCCAGTCCCAGAAGTGTCTTACAGTGCAGTTTACATTGTCAGTGATTGTATCATGTGTTGACACTGCCTAAGCTATTGTATTATAAATAAACAGCAAAAATCATTACCACAGCAGTAGTGTTCCTACAGCAATGTGTTCCCCCAAGGACCACAGAACCCTCGGGGTATGATTACAGCATCATGATTATACAAATATTGGTACAAATGTGAAAACCTTGAGTGGGGCACACCTTTAGCTTTCAGTGGGTGAGTAGTTACCATCCAACAGCAATAGCAGTAATTTACCTAATTACATATCTAGGTACAGGGTTTGCTTGACCTAAATTATCTAACAGTTAAAATAAATCTTACTGCCTTGTAAAGTTTCAAATTTCAGACTACCTCCCTGCTACCAGAATGAAAACAATAAGACAGGATGTATATGGTAAGGAAGTTGTCTCTTTTAGGAGTGGCTGTTATCATTGTAAAGCTCTTTCAAAAGTCAACCACCCCACTGCCTCCCTGAATTCTGCTGATGAGAAATTGAGCTTAACAAGACGTTTTCAGGAGATAACTGACTCCCTCAGGGTCATCAGACTCCTAAAACCAGAGCCTAAACCAAGTCCCCAATCTTTCAGCTCGGGCTTCCTTAAGAGAAGACATCACATCTTACTTGTTCCTGATCATGTGAAGCGACTTTCACAGGGTCTGCTACAATCAATTGCTCTCTACTGAGCTGGAGCCCCAGGCTGTAGATCTACATATCTAGACCTTACAAGGATGCTGTGTTATGATCAGGGCTACTGTTCAGACAGTGGGCCATTTCTCAATCTATCTGATCCTGTCCCATGGCCCCAGATCCCACCCACAATCCAGGAATGAGGGAATTTACTAGCCATCTGCACCTCCTTCTGGGTTATGAACAGAGTCCACTCCTGGTTCCTGGTGCTGGACACTCTTATCATCCCTACTGCTAAAGACTTTGACCATCACTTAGGTTTGTAAATAACAAACTTCAAGCTTGACTTGAGTGAGTTATCTTACTTCTCATTTTTTGTGATGTGTATGTGGTAGATGGATGTGTACGTGTGCATGGGTGGGTGTGCTAATGTACACACACACACACACAGAGGCCAGAAAGGGACATCAGATGTACTTGTACTTGTGACAAGGTCTCTCACTGAACCTGAAGTTTATGGTTTTGATTGGATGGACCAACCACCAATCTCCCAGGACCCAGAAGTCTCGATCCTCCGATGCTGAGATTACAGACACCCGCAGAAATGCTGGACTTAAGGTGAGTTCTGGGGATTTGAACTCAGGCCCTTTTGATTTCACAGCAAGCACTCTTACCCACTGAGCCATCTCCCCAGACTCTCTTCTCATTTTAAAATGAGAATGAAAAATTAATGTCTCTTATTCATAGGATAAGGATTGTTTGAAGTAAATTGCAGAAGGTTCTCAACACAATACCTGGCCTATCATAAGTTCTCAATAAATTAATCAGATAGCTAAGTATTCTTTCTCTTATTTTGTTCAAGATGTAGGTTCTTGAACGTAAGTACTGCCCATTTTATGCTCAGTTAGTATTTGTTTGGTAAGGAGCAGTAGACCAGCATGATTTCTGTTGACCGTAAGGTTGGACTTTTATAACATGGAGGGCCTGCTTGTTGGGGTTTCTGTCCCGCCCAGTACCCTACAACTGGCAAGCCCCAAAGAAAAATCACACAGAGAGTCTGCATTAGGTTATAAACTGATTGGCCCGTTAGCTCAGGATTCTTATTAGCTCTTATAACTTGTATTAACCCATTGTTCTTATCTATGCTAGCCACATGGCTTAGTACCTTTCACAGCGGGGCAGGTCACATGCTGCTTCTTTGGTGGTCTGGGCTGGACTGGGAGGAATGGGCTTCTTCCTTCCCAGAATTCTCCTATTCTCATCGCCCCGCCTATACTTCCTGTCTGGTTGACCTGCCTCTATTTCCTGCCTGGCCAATCAGTGTTTATTTAAAACATGACTGACAGAATACAGATAATTCTCCTGCACCAGACTTTTTTTGCCAATGATCTTGGACCTTGCAAGTATTACTTGATCGAACTTAAAACATGAGCTTAGATGCACACAGCTATTTGAGATGCTCATGACACACAAACTTAAGATTCAATACACCTCCAGTGTACTGAATGATTTTCACATAATCAGATAAAAATGTTTACACAATGTTAATCATTGGATGGAGCTTCTACTAAGTAAAGACATTTACCAAGGGTTTCCCATACAACACCATGGGAACTGAACAACTGTCTGATGAACTGAGAAATAGTGGCTAGGTTCTGTAGTGGAAATAGTTTTAGTAAAAAGGTGGTTACATATGATTTTAATTTGAGGAAGACTAAATAAAACAATGCACAATGTATTTTCCCACCCCAAAACCATCATGTTGAATTTCATCTCCATATTTAAAGCAACAGCCTTGTTTCTGCTCCTTTTCTCTACAGTGAGGTCATTTCCAATTACTGATAGCTGTGGCAAAAGGCACACTTTTTCAAAAGATGTGTCTCATGCCCCCAATGACCTGAAACTGCTTAGTATAACATGAAACAGGAAATTAGAGGGGGAAATGGAACAGAAAAGTTTATACCCATAAGCCTAGGCTCTTCTCATCAACCTTGATCACGGAAGTTTCTTTTGCAGTGGTCAGCTGTCAACAGAAAGATGCACAACTGCTCAAAATGCTGAGGGGAAGAGTGCTAGACAGTTGTATTGTCATCTGAGAGGAGGAAACTTTGACTAGGAAATGCTTCCATAAGATTGGGCTGTAGGCAGACATAGAACATTTTCTTAGTGATTGATGGGGGAGAATCCATCCAATTGTAGGTGGTACCACAGTTGGGCTGGTGGTCCTCGGGTCTATAAGAAGCAGGCTGAACAAGCCATGAGTAGCTTGTTCACCAGTAAGCAACACCCCTCCACAATCTACATCAGCTCCTTCCTCCGGGACCCTGCCCTGTTCAAGTTCCTGTCCCGCCTTCCTCCAGTGATGAACAGTGATGGGGAAGCATAGGCCAAATAAACCCTTTCCTCCCCAACTTACTTCTGGCCACGGCGTTTCATTACAATAGTAGCTCTGACTAGGACAATAGTGGCCATCGCTAAATGGAATGTCTATATTAGCCCCGTCACTGTCAAGGCTCGGGGAACACTGTAGAAGAGGAGTAAAAAAGATTTGTAAGAGTTGGAGAATGGGGGGGTACAGTGCAATGCTGTCCTCTGGGCATGATATGGCCATTGCCATCATGATCACACAGTACCTATAGTTGCCAGCACCAAAGCAAGCCAGCCAAAATCTTGGTATAAATGGGATGGATGACCTCTAGTCCCTGCTGCATCCTGAAGAGCTGTTGGCAGTGGATGGTTGCCGTAGGAACTATGATTATTCTTTACTGAGGGTGTGGCCAGCTAGGTTTCCCATGCTCTTATGCACAATCCCTCACCATGCTTGGGCAGCACTCAAAGAATTTTTTTTAATCAAAAGAATTTAAAAAGAGATGAAGCAGGAGTGACTATGTTGGAAAGAATATGGTGAAAATTGCAGGAGGAAAGTGGGGGGTAAATGCAGTCACTCTTCACTGTATAAATAAATGAAATTTTCAAATATAAAGAAAAATAATTTAAAAGAAGAAAAGTAGAATAGAAGGTACCAGGTTTGAAGGAGTTAAAAGTGAATGCTGAATTTATAGTAGTATCTTGGCAACTATGGTAGAAATAGGAGAACCTTGCGTAATATGATGTGTGTTTTTCTGACCAAAATAAAATAAAATAAAATAAAAGCAAACACACTTGTCTGCAAGCACATACTTCCCCCAGGGAGCAAGTGGTACCAAGAGGATCCCAAAGTTTGCTGCGAATCTCTTGGAAATAGGGGCATCTTAGGTCAAGAGGCCAGGTGAGGAATTTAGAGTCCTCCCACATGGTAAGGATTCCTGTCTCAATCGGGTGAAAAAAATCTTCCCGCCCATGCCCAGCGAACTCAGGCTCTGCCTCTGCACGTCAGACTAAACTACAAAGTACGCCAAAGCCAGCTCGGGTGGTAAGATGAAGGTGTACTGCAGCTAATGCAATGCGAACAGACTCACGTTCGTCTTTAAAATACGGCATAAGGTCTGAGTATTCACATACAGACAAACGATAGCAATATCACTTCTGTAAGATTGTACAACTTACAAAAGTTGTTCTCACACACTGAAATGCACTGGATCTCTCAACAAACATTTACTGGACACCGAGGAGTAGGTATATGCACGAGCGGAGACCAGTTTCAAATATCATTTGATTCCTGCATCCCCCACAGCTCAGCTGTTAGTGAAACACATTGTATGTGAGGAAAAACCCCAAAACATATGAACTCATACCTGCACTGAGTGCAGTGATGGGGAGAATCATAGTTTGAGTCTTGCGTGCACCCCAAAGCTTCACATGTTAAAGGTTTGGATCCCAAGTCTCAGGCACTGCTGAGAAGTTGTGGAACCTTTAAGAGGTGGGGATAAATGGAAGAAAAGTATGTCACTAGAGACACGCCCTTAAAGGGATATAGGAGCCCTTGTCCTCCTCTTTCACTTCCTCTTTGCGTCCCCGCTGTCATAAGGGGACCAGCTTCTTCAACCACATCTTCCCACCATGATGCAGTGCTGGCCCCAAAGCCTAAGACCAACAGACGATGGACTGGAACCTCCAAAACTGTGGCTCAAAAGAGGCCTTTCCTCTTTTTAAACACACTGTCTTACAATATGCAAAGCTGACTAATAGAAGTACAGGAGATTATGAGCACCCACTAGCAGAGTGCGACCTGGATCGGAGGTAGGAACGTTTCCACAAGGAAGCGAGATGAAGGCTGACACCTGAAGAATGAATGAATACATGATAGACAAGCCAAGAAGTGCGTGAGCACTAGGGAGCAAAGGAGCAAGATGGAAAAGCGTCCAGCTCAGGCTAAAAAAATGAGAGAATGCTTGCTTTGGTTCTTAGGGTACACACCCTGGATAGAATTTCTCTATCACGATGTAATTACACAACTGTTGGAACTAGCTCTTGTAGAACAGGCTGGCCTTGAACTCACAGAGATCCACCTGCCTCTGCCTCCCAAGTGCTGGATTAAAGGCGTGCACCACCACTACCCGGCATATATAACTGATTTTTATGAGATTTAGTCCATATTGTTCTCTGCACTGGCTTCCCTATTTTATATTTCTACAAGCAATGCCCTTCTCAGAAGAAGAAAAAGCAGTGTTGTGGAGATGGCTCAGTGGATAAAGGTGCTGATCAT
>LOJH01032498.1:0-14422 GCA_001685095.1 Ellobius talpinus
ACAGAATATTGTATACATAATAAATAAATAAATATTTTTAAAAAATAAATAAAATGTTGTATGTGATATGTGTAAGAAGGGCTCCATTCTCCAATAAAGCAACTCAAAAATCTCACAGAAATAAACAATTGCCATTAGTGTCTTTGCTGGCAACTGTTTGTCAATGTGACACTAGCTATAGTCACCTGAGAAGAACGAACTTCAACGGAGGAACTGCCTCCATCAGGTTGGCCTATAGGCAAGTCTGTGGGAGTATTGTCTTGACAAAGGTTGGTAAGGACCCAGGCCACCGTGGGTGGTAAAACCCCTAGGCAGGTGGCCCTGGTAGGTATAAGAGAGGTAGCTGAACTTGAGTGTGCAGAGCAAGCCAGTAAGCAGCATTCCACCAGGACCTCTGCTTCAGTGCCAGCCTCCAGGTTTCTGCCAAGTTCCTGCCCTGCCCTCCTCCATGATGGGGTATGACAACAGGAACCAAACTAAGACAGCATCAAATTCATTCTGTTTTGAGAAGAGATTCTGACCTAGAATTACTCCATTCCCCCCGCCCCAAGGTTGCACAGGTGGCTCATCCAGGCTCCACACCATCATCAAACGAATTGCTGCTGGCTCCTCGTGCCTCGGAGTCACCTCTCTTGACACTGGATTTGGAACTTCGCTAAGACCTGCTTCTGATGCCAGTGCTACTATCTTGGTGTCTTGTTGCCATAAGTGAAAGAGAAAGGTCAGGCAGTTCATACAAAGGAGAGGGGTATTTAGCTCTCAGTTCTGAAGGCTGAGACTTGCAGTATCCAGGTACTAGCACCCGGTGGGGGGCTTCTAATGCCTCATTGTAACATTGTGAAACGCATCCCAGGGGCTGCACAGCAAGTGTGCCAGCTCTGATCCCTTGCCTCCTCCGCTCCCCTCCTCCGATCTACAGCCTAGGCTATGTAGCTGAGGATAGCCCTTAATTTCTGATCTATTTCCCAAGCATGTAGGGATTCACGTGTGTATTCCACCACTTCCAGTGCTCTCTATCTTACAAAACTATGAATTCCACCTTGGAGCTTCACCTTCATGATGTCATTAAATCTTATCTTCCAAAGGACTCACCTCCAGAAGTCCCCCAAACACATGAGCTTCTTAGGGAGACATTCAAACCCCAGGCTGGTTCACAGAATGTGTGAAGCTCCGTGTTCAGAAGTCCCCACACATGCCAGCACAATGCTGCCTTTCCCACACGCTAAGAGCCTCGGGTGAGACTATGCTGGGCTTTTGCTGGGTGTCAAGCAGCGAAGCTGGAGCTTCAAAGTGCGGTAGGATCCTGGCTTACCATCAAGGCTTATTTTAGATCCATCTTGCCCTTGAAAGGCAGGTGTGCTAGGTGAAGCCTGGTGTGTGTCTTTCCTGTGCCTGGAGGTTTTCAGGAAGTGAAAACATCCTTCCGTGGATGAAAGTGTTGAGAATCAAATGTGTCTTGGTTGGGAAGCTCTGCCCGGTCTGCGTGAGGTCATTCTCAGCTGCCTCAGTGGACATGCCTAAATCCTGGAAACCCCTCGGCCATCGGGGTACCATGGCTGTTCAGATACCCAGCCACGGTTTTTTCTTTCTCATCATCCATCTTAGTTGGATGTAGTTTTGTAAAATTCTTCTGTAAATCCCTATCAGCTTGCCCCTACACTTTCTTCTTCTCTTTAAAAAGATATTCATTTTTACGTGTATGGGTGTTTGCCTCCTATCTGGGCACTGTTCATGTGCCTGGTGCCCTTAGATCCTCTGGGACTGGGCTTGCAAATGATTGTGAGCCTTCATGTGGGTGCTGGGAGTTGAACCTGGGTCCTCTGGAAGAGTCGGCGGTGCTCTTAATTGCTCTCTCCAGTCTCCTCCCACTTTTGGACTTACCAAGTATATCTCGATTCTCCCACTTCCTGCTGTTTCTGTTTTGCTCATTTTCTTTTTGTTGTACTTTCAACTTATTACCCCACTCCCACGCAGCACAGACATCTCTGTCTCCTTTTGTGTGAGGGCTTCCCCGTCTTCCTAGACGTTCCTTGCTAAGACCAACATGAGGTAGAAGAGACTTCAGAGGCAGTGGGCAGTGGGTGGAAGCAGCCTGAGGGAAGTTACTTCCAGAAAGGGGTGTAGGGCTTCCTGGCTCTGTTTTTTCTAATGCTTTCATCATATGTCCCCAACACAAATTCATAAAGATCACACTTTCCCAAGTTTGTTGGTTGCTCAATAATGAAAGACAATCACACATGTGGGATGCCAGAAGCAGAATCCAAAAGCATCCTGGAAGGCAAAAAAAAAAATAGGCTTACTCTTCCCTTAAGTGGGAAAATGAGTTGCACAAGTCCAGAACAGGTGCACCTGAGCAGTGAGAAAAAAAATCGTTGAATTGCTGTAGCTAAAAGGGTAAAAAAGAGACCTCTGTACTTAGAAACTCAGCCCCTTTCTCAAGCATATCTGAGATGGAACAGTACTAAAGAAGGACAAGGTTTGGAGTGAGATGGGCGGGTCATATGCCACACCAAAGGAGGGGCAGAACCATGGAAGTCAGTCAAAAGCAACCAGAGCAGGTGGGAAGAACAGGGCATGGATAGTTTGGGTAGCAAAAGATGTACCAGCCTTTCATGAATTGTAGAAGTCAGACCGCCAGCTCCAATAAGTTTCACTTCATCCTTTTACTGAAAAGATCTATTTGGCAACAGGCAAAGTTATCTAAAGATGGAGCGGGCTGCTTCCTGGAGAAATATGTACCTTTTGTTAAAAAAAATTTGAGGGATTGGTATAGCTTTTCAAAATAAATTAAATATTGGTAGGTAGCTGAAGAAGATGCTGGTAATTCTTCATGGTGTGTGTGTGTGTATGTATGGTGTGTGTGTGTGTGTGTGTGCGCGCGCGTGTGCGCGTGCATGTGCACCTGGCTATGTATAGTGTGTGTATATTGTGTGTGTATGTGTCTGTGTGTGTGTGTGCACGCATGTGCACCCAGCTATGTATGGTGTGTGTGTGTGTATGTATGGTGTGTGTGTATATGTATGGTGTGTGTGTGTATGGTGTGTGTATGTATGGTGTGTGTGTATGTATGGTGTGTGTGTGTGTGTGTGCACGCGTGCATGTGCACCCAGCTATGTATGGTGGCCAGAGGTCAAGGTCATATGTCTTCTTCGGTCACTGTCATCCTTATTCTTTTGTATGTAGCATGTTTTTAACCCTAGTTTTTGTTAATCCAGATTGTCTTCAGGGGTTTATTTGTTTGAGATATGATTTCATTAAGTAGTCCAGGATAACCTTAAACGCATCATTAAGTAGTCCAGGATAAATGCACCATTAAGTTGTCCAGGATAGCCTTAAACTCATTCACTTCTTCTCTTCACCTCTTTTCTTCTTTTCACTTCAAGTTTTTTAAGCGTTTATATGTATATCTGAGTGTGACTTTGTAAATGCTGAGTACAGGGTGGGAGGAGGTCAGCAGAGAGCTTTGGATCCTTGGGACTGGCATTCCATGCAGTCATGATCCTCCTGGCATGGGTGCTGAAAGCTAAACCCTATCCTCCTCCACAAGAGAACTACCACCTTTAACAGCTGAGCCATCTCTCCAGCCCTTATTCCTTGAGACAGTTTCTCACTGTGCCTGAAGCTCACTGATTCAGTTAGCATGGTTGATCAGAAAGCTCCAGAGATCTGACTGTCTCACCCTTCCCAGCACTGAGATTACAGGTGCATGCCACCACCCCTGGCTTTTATGTGGGTGCCAGAGATCCAAACTCAGGGCTTCATGCTTGCACAGCTAGCACTTTATCTGCTGAGTTCTCTCCCCTAAGGTCCTATAGTTGATACGGCTAGAAAATGATGATAACAATAGTCATTACTCACTGTTAGCTGCGGACGTGGTACTCGGTGTTTTATGTCCATTATCTTACTCAATCCCTACAGAAACATGCTGAGCTTGTTGCTATGAGCACTACCATCATAGAAATGAGGAAGGCAGTTCAGGGAAGCGAAGGATGAACCCAAAACATGGCGATGAAGGATGAAGCCTCCATGGTGAGTGGGGGATCAGACACCTAATGGTGCAGAGACTCTTGCACGCTTGTTTGATACGGACTGTGGAGGCTGCAGAGGTGGTAGATGGGAAGATTCTTTCGGGGTGGTTTGTTATTTGCAGCAGTACAGGGGGAAGACACGGAAGGCTCCCAGCAACGTGAAAGTGCTGAAACAATCCTATAAGTATTCGTTCAGTGGATTTCTTGTCCAAAGCTGCAAGCATCAGTTTGGGTTTTTAATGACAGCAGCAGTGAGTGAGGCAATGAGAGGAATGATGAGGCCCCCATCATTTCTGGTGTCAACAGCCAAAAAGATACAGTTCAGTCTTTAACATAGAGGGAGACCCGGATTCCTTTGGTTTTGTAGAGTCTTTAATGGTTGTCCATGGGAAATTTAGTCTGAATACCGAGTTCAATGCTAAAAGAAGTTAGAAAGCCTCCCTGTGACAACAAAGTCCTCTGTTCAGTTCCAAGCCATTGTATTTTACTGTGAGTGATGGGTCTATCTATACCCCCAGTTTAGAGGTCCCTGGGGTTCTTTCAAGTTGATTTAAGTCTTGAAACTGAAGGCTGAGAGGAGAGTCCCAGCGGCAGAATCAGGGCTCAGAAGACTTGGACCTAGTGGGACTTCATGGAGGAGTGAGGGTAGCCAGTGAAATAATTGAGAATCATGTTTAACAATCAGTTGACCAAGAAAAATGGGGTGTGGAGACAGATTCAAGCACGGATGTGGGGACTAGATGAAGGTTAGGTCACCTGCTGTGTTCAAGGCCAGGGCGGAAGGATCTCTCCTTAACAGGGTGTAAATGAGACCAGGTGCTGGGAAGGAGGTGAACGCAACACCTTGATTGAGCCTCTGCTTGGCCGGGTGAGAGCTCAGCGCTAAGATGTGGTAGCTTGTCACCTTCAGCTTGACACTTGAATCTGCCCAGGCCTTTTGGACCAGAGCCTGTCATGTGAAGGTCTTCCAGTCAGATGACTTTGAATCAGGGTTGTCCCCCAGGGGTTTGGGGGAAGAAATGAGTAACCAGATTGCACCAGACCCTTGCTTGCTGCGACCTGCACCCAGGCCAGGCCCATCCCCAACCCAGGCTCTGCTTAGAGCCCAGAGCATTCCCCGGGTAGAAATCCATGGTAAAGCATAAAAAGGAGCCTGGGCAGGAGGAGAGGCAGGGGATCATTTGCGGCTGCTCATTCGCGGCTGCCGTTAAATGTGCAGCTGCTGCAGCATGGGGCAACCAGTGGCAACTCTTGTTTGTCGGGTGGAAGGATGCCACGTTCTTACCTGCCACGTTCTTACCTCGGAGGCCTAGGGGTGCGTGCGGGAAGTGTGATAGATAGAGTGTGCTCAGAGCCAAGCGGCTGGTCTCAGAACTGGGTCACCTCACAGACCAGCACAACGAAGTGTCCCATTCGCTGGGATCAGGTTTCCTTCTTCCTTGTCAAACCCAGTGGTGCCCTCAGGCTGCTGGCAGCTCCCAGGCTCTCCTTTGTCCTACAGTTCTAGGAGGCCAAGGAACGAAGTGACACAAAGGGCCGAATGCCCAAGCTCCCCGCTCGCTCTATCTAGCTCAGCGGCGCTGGCTCTCCCAGGGGTAAAGCAAAGGGGAGGGGGGTCTCTTGGGTCTTGGGCCCAAGGGGTTCTCGGGACAGTAGGGGTGAGACCTGCACAGCCACCACCCGACTTTGCCAAGAGCTGTGCTGGGCATTGGAGGCTGCCTCTCTTTCCACCACCTTGGGTCTTTCCAACTTGTATTTCTGCTGACGCTGGAACCCTGGTGTTTTGCCCTTAGAGACACCCTGTAATTGAAAGGAGAGAGGGGAGAAGGAAAAAAAAATGCCGCTTGTTGCCTGAACTCCAAGACAGACACTTGCTGCCCTCTAACGGCCTCCTGCCTGTGAGTTCCCAGGCTGGGCTGGCACCAGGCGCTGGCCTTCCTTCCTGCAGGGTCTGCGGTGGGGGTTTCCTTCCTTTGGGTAGCAGGCCCTTTTCCCTACAACTGCCGAAAGAGTCAGCCGTTTTGCATCACAAGGAAAAGATGTCAAAAGTCAAGCGGTTCTGGTGTGGCTGGCTCAGAGAGAAAAGACTCGTCCAAAATTTCTCTGCTGGACCCGAAATAACCCATAGTAGTGTTTGTGTGGCCTTAACGACCCTGCTGTCTTCGAAAAGGGACAGATTTTTTTTTCAGATCTGCGATTCCTAGCAGTTCCCTATGTTAGGGAAAGGAAAGCACAATGTGCTGGCAAGGACCAGCAGTTGTCATCAGGCTTGTGCACACAAAGGGGCTTCCTTTTCCTGCCCTGATGGGGGTAGGGGTGGGGCGAGAACTGTGGACAGGGGTTCCCCCCCCTCCGAGCTTTTCTTAGGAACCTCAAGAATCAACTCCAAAGGCAAACGTGGACCTCTCTACAAAACATCTGTTGGGTGAATATTTGAAGGCCTGGAGACACAGGTTGGACAGCATCCAGTTCTGTGTAGAGAGGAACCAAGCATTTACTCAAAGGGACAAAGGTCAGAGGTACGGGAGAAAACCTGGGACATACTTCTGTTTGGGAAGCTGGGAAGCTTGGCCCCAGAGGAGATGGAAACAACCTGAAAGAGGCCTCACCTGGTTCAGGGGACTGTGCAGGGAATACGCTCTGTGACTGGCTGGGCAGAAAGCAGGGATGAAGGACACTCATTTGCTCTTTGGATTTTTTTTTTTTTTTNCTGGGTGAGGGAGGGTTTGCTTTTATTTAATTTGCAGTAAAATCAAAAGTTGATGGTGGGCCCTGGTCTTATATGTTACATTTAAAGCAAGAGAGTGTAGCCAGAAGACACCAAAATGTTCCTTTATTTTATTATTATTTATTCCATGCAGCAAGGGGATGGAATCCAGGGAGGGCCTTGGGCATGCTAGGCAAGTCCTCTCACCACTCCAGTCCTGGAGATATCTTTAAGTCTCTGATATTTCATGATTCTTGATTTAATGTTCTAACCGTGGCCAGAAAAAGCCAACAAGATGGAAACTATATGTCCTGGGGACAACGGCACCTCACAGGAGGGCTGTACTTTAGCAGAATGCGTGCGCCTCCAGAGACATTTGGCACACTAGAGAACATGACAAATCTCCCATGTCATAGTTTGTGTTTGAACACAGTCTTACTATGCTGCCCAGGCTGACTCCCATATGTCCATCTTGAAACCTTGTTTCTTGGCATTTCCATGCTGCAGGGTGGGCATGAAAGTGAACATGGGTATATGTTGGTGATTAAACTCAGGGCCTCACTTCCTGGATGTGAAATGGCCCTCACAGACCATATTTGAACACTTGCTCCCAAGGAGGTGACTCTGCTTTGGGAGGCTAGGCTGGGGCCTAGCTTGATGACATCAAGTAAGGTATTCGAAGGCTGCCGTCCACTTCTCTCTGGTCCTCAATCCTGTTTAAGATGCCCAGTGTGAGCCATGCTTCTGTGCTCCCACCACCAAGACGCAGCTAATTGCCCTGCCTTGATGGATGGACTGCTTTCTGTAAAATGAGAGTGGGAGTAAATTTTTCCTCCCTTAAGTTACTTCCTTCAGGTGTCTGGTCACAGCATCCAGAACAATGTGCAACACACCACACAGAGCCCTTTGCCACTGGGCCAAAATCCCAAGCCACTGGTTGCTGTCTGTTTTCATGTCTCTGGGAATGGATCCCATGATCTCATTCATTCTAGACAAGCACTCCTCAACTGAGCTTGCTTTTGAACTTTGTGTTTTGTGGGGTATATGCATGTGTGCATACAGAGGCAGAACATGGTGCCATCTTTACTTGCGCTAAAGCTACGTCACAGCCTTAGCCGTCCCCTCCCTTCCTCCTTTTTTCCTTTTTGGCAGAGCTGGGGTGGAACCCGTGGCATTGTTCCTGCTACATTAACGCTTGGCTACTGAGCCACACCCTCAGCTCAACACAGCACTTTATTTCCTTATATTTTTGTAAAGATTTATCATTACTATTTGTAATCATGTTTTTTAAAAAAGTAGAAGTGTGTGTCTGCATGTTGATATGTATACATGTATGTAGGAGCCCTTGGAGGTCGGAGGCATTGGATGTCCTAGAGCTGGGGGTACAGACTATGGCCACTTGATTTGGGTGCTGGAAACTGACCTTGGGTCCTCTAGGAACTGAATTTGGGGTGCTCTTAAGTGCTGAGTCACCCCTCAAGCCCTATTTCTCATTTTTGGGGGGCTGGGTAGGTACATATATGAGTGCATGCATGCTAGGGATGAAAGTTTTGCTATTCCTATAGGCTTGTAGGGTGTTAACAATTCTATAGACCCAAGCCTCTTTCCTGGTAAAGTCAGGTGCATTTTCTGACAGTGTGTGGAGGCAGGACTCAGCATTTCTAGGTCACAGAAGTCAGTATCAGTGTTTCCCCTCCCCTTTCTTCCCTCTTTCTTTCGATTGGTGGTGATGGAGAGGGAGCCTGAGTCCTCGTGTGTGCTAGGCATGTGCCCGCCTCGGTGCTACACCTCCACCCCCAGTTATTATCATTTTTGTATATAAAGACTAGCTTCAAAGGACTGAATGGTGCTGAATTGTAAACTGGCCTCAGTGAGCTCTTGGCTGCATTGGGGCTTGTGATCTGGTGACAGAAAGAATTGGGATCAAAGTAGAAAGAAACACTGGGGAGAAAGTTGGGAGTGAGAAAGGAGATCTAGGTCCCTTTGTAGAGAGAGCAGCTCAGATCACGGTGTTGGGGTGTGTGGAAAGGGTGGCTTGCTTTAGCAGTGAGTAAGAAGACAAACTGGGATGTCACCTCTGCATGGGGCATCTGACTGAGAACACATGCCCATGGAGCCCAGGCACATGGCCGAGAAACCTGCAAAGGGACCTTTTTGGCTATGAAAAGGGGGGCCTGCAGGGGCCCCAAACTGGGAACCAGTCCAAAGTCTGCCAAGGAGAGAGGGAACCTGGAAGTTCCTGCTTAGTGGATAATATGGGGGCTGGTTCAGGTTAGGGCACACCTGTGAATTACTAATCCCTACAAAGTTGTACCCTGGGATCCCTCATGCTCAAAACTGTGAGAAGAAAGGCCGGGTTGTGCAGAATGATGTTGGAGGAAAGGACTCTGAGGGGGGGATGTTTTAAAAAGAAAATCTGATTTGGAGTTGAGCTGGCGCTTGGGGGGTTGTTCTTGCTCATGAGCAGAAGCGCCTGTGAAGACAAGAATCAGAGCTGGGCACCAAATATGCGCAGAAGTTAACTGTCTTCTTGTATATTCTTATAGACGAGATTATCTTCCGGTTGTGTGGACTTTCTTGTCTATTTTTGTTGATAGCAGTTTCTCAAACTTTTCAAGTGTGATATGCATTCAGAAAAGATACCAGAATTCCAAACCACGTGCTAAAAGTTTGCAAATGCTCTCTGCAGCTAGCTTTCTATGACTTGCAGCAGGAGCCCGCCTCACTCAGCATGCCTCTCCTAGCTCCAGCTCTTGGCCTGCATCACAACCCCTTGTGCCTGATTATTTCTCCTTAGTCCTACTTTTGTAGGTCCCTCCCCACTCCCAACCTGAGATCTCTGTCCTGAGATCCAGCTCAGTACCTTGCTTGCCCATACTAAGTCAGTGCCCTAACCCTGAGCTACAGCCCCAGCCTGAGGGGGAAACATTAAATTGTGGTGTCAGACACCACAATCCACCATAGAGCTTACTCTTTGAACCGTTCAGACGTCATGTGTGGTATTAATGGCAGAAGTAATTTGTCAATGATCATCACTACCATCTACCTCCCCAACTTTTTTTTCAGAAAAGGCTCTATACCCACAACCACTAGTCCCCGTTCCTCTTGCTCCCAGCTCTTGGCAGCAGCCACCATTCCATTTCCTGTCTCCATGACTTCGGTGACTTCAGGGACCTCATTTTCCTGGAGATCAAAGGACAACTTGCAGGAACTGGTTCTCTCCTTTGACTCTAACAGTCCCAGGGACAGAAGTCCCGTCCCCAGGCTCGGTGGCAAGCATCTCTATCCACCGGATCATCTCCTTTTAGAGGAACTACCTGCTGCTTCCTCACATCCCTTTCCTTGTCCTCTGTAATGATGAACCCTGCAGCCCACGCCCTTGGGTTTGGCCTCGGCAAATTTATTTTTGTAAAATTCAGTTTTTGTGGGTGTGTGAATGTACCCCACCCCGTGTGTGTGTGTGTGTGTGTGTGTGTGTGTGTGTGAGAGTACTGTAATGCTGGAGATAATTCCCAGGGCCTTATACATGCCGGGCAAATACTCCTTGCAGTGGGCCCATACAGTACATTTATAATAGAGGACTTTGGTCAGTTCAGTTGTCCAGCTGATAAATACCTTGGCTGATAAGACAATGCATTTCCACCCCTCTGAGCTTACTTGCCCTGGTTATCCTCCGTCTACAACAATCCACCTAAATGAAAATACAGTTGGTATAATCACCCTTATCACATGTCCCCTGTGGGTTACATTGAATACTTTTTTAAAAGCCATATTTTCAGATTCCCGAGAAAGAAAAATAACATGTACAACAAGTGATCTTGTTTAGTCCTAGGCTCCACACTCAGCAGGTCTTTTTGAAGGGTTCCGGTGAGTTCCAGCTGTCGCTCAGCAGAGTGGGGAGAGCCTGTCCTAATGTGGTCTCTGGGAGAAGCTGAGAGGAGGACAGGCAGGACTTCCTCAGAGGAAAGACAATAGGAACAGAATGAGTGGCTGGTGGCCTCACTGGTCCTCCCAAGGCCATAGCCTTTGATGACACAGGCGGTGTAGATTTCCCACCTGCTTTCCGAAAAGCTGGGATTGAATGTGTGCAATGGAGAACAACACGTGTGTGTGTGTGTGTGTGTGTGTGTGTGTGTCCTCCGACTCTGGTCACACAGGTGGAAATAACTTACCTGGAATCTGAAAAGACAAACAGCAGCAAAAATCGTACAGGAAAAAAATAAATAACAGTTTAAACAAATATTCGGTGTAATTCTCAGGGGATTCAGGGATCCTGGTCCATGGAGTTTTCTTTTTTAGGCAGATGGCTGTGGATGGAGCCTTCGTGAGAAGCGAGCACAGAGGTGTGGAATTGTGTTATCTGTGGCACCGCCTTGAAATCCCAGCCACTCCTGAGGCCGAGGGCAGGAGGACTGGAAGAGGCATGGGCTCTACAGATATAAAGTGTTCTGCTCTCTGGTGTCATTTTTAAAAAAGTATTTATTTCCAGAAAGCCACCAGACCTTTGAGCCCCCCATCTTTCTGGGAAAGTTGTGGTACAGAATGGAGAGCAGCTTTTGCCCAAATCCAAACTCAACCCCTGTGGGTTTTGTTTTGAAAGCTTTAAGCCATTTAGGAGATGATGAGCTTGGTCTCAAGAGTGATGTGTCCCATTGTATCCCCAGCCCTCCCCCTGCAGTGTGTGTGTGTGTGTGTGTGTGTGTGTGTGTGTGTGTGTGTAAGGGAGACGATTGAGGTTAGTGCTTCCTTTTTAGTGAGGCAGATAAACTTCCCAGTCGAAGTGCGGTAGTGCTTTCCTGTGGTTGGGAAAGAGTGAGTAGGTTGGTGTTAACTCAACTTCGTGTCATGTCGCTATAACAAATACCCAAGATGAATCAATCTAAGCAGAGGAAGGTTCACTGGGGCTCATGTTCTCAGCGGTTTCAGTTCACAGTGCTACCCTGTTGATTTGGGTCTCTAACAAAATAGTGTTTCCCGGCAGGGAGCACGATGGAGCAAAGCTGCTCAGCTTATGGGGTCTATAAAAGAGAGAGATTGAAATGAGAGGAAGCTGGGAATGAAGGACGTGGGGCAAGGTCCCAAGATTTTTCCCAGGAGTATGTGCCAATGACCATAATCCACTCCCTAGACCCCACCTCCTAGTATGCCCACAGGCTGACAGATCAAACTTTAGTACACAGTTATAGCAGGTAGGACTTCCAGAGGGAGCCCTGGGGATCTGAGTCCCATGCCGTAACTCCCAGAGAGTAGTCCCAACATGGAAGGTAGTGTCTGCTCAGAGTTTCCGGTGACAAACACGCAGACTTTTCCTAAGACAATGGCACACCAAGACGGCTGCCTCAAATGCTTGCTTTCTTTTGACGTTGGGACCTTACAATCAGCTTTGGACCTGGAGAGAAACACTGCAATAGCAAGACAGGCAGAGAAGGAATATCTTATTAGTCATTACTGTTTACTGTAATCCAAGCTGGACTTGAGCTAATGGTAATCTTCCAGCCTTGGCCTCCTGAATACTGGATTTCCCGGCTTGAGCCACCATGCCCTGATGAAACTCAGTTTTATTTTCTCTCTATCTCTGCCTCTCTGTCATTCTGTCTCTCTCTGTGTGTCTCTGTGTCTCTGTCTCTGTCTCTCTCTCTCTCAGGTCGGGTTTCTCTCTACGTAGCCTTGACTGGACTAGAATTTTCTATGAAGACCAGGCTGGTCGTAAACTCACAGAAATCTACCTATTTCTGCCCTCAAGTGCAGAATTACAGATATGCATCACTGTTTGTTTTGTTCTGTTTTGAAAGGGCTCATGTAGCCCAGGCTGGCCTCGAACTTGTTATGCAACCAAGGCTGGGTTTGAACTCCCATCTTCCTGTCTTTCTGTCTCTACGTAGCTCTTGCGTGCTGGGATAACAAGCATGCACCACCATACTTGACTCCTGAAGCTGAGTTTCTTACTCCTCTTACAGTGTTTAAAGGGACACAGTTTCTTTGAACCTAAATTTCCAGGGGCAAAATTCCTATTGGCCCTGTATAAAATGGAGATTGCCTGATGCAGGGTTTGTGTGTCTATGGGAAGGAAGGAGATGAGTGAGGCATGTGAGAAGCGCTTAGCAAGCGTCCCATGAGGTCCTGCTGGGATGGCTCTCCTGTTTCCAGGAGGATAGAAACTTCACGTGGCTGCAGTGAGGCAGACTTCAGCTGCTGCAGAGTGGTGGGTCTCCTGCAGCATCCAGAGGCTGCTACGGCAGGATGTTGCCAGGGAAACTGCTTCCTCTGTGGGGCAGATAGGACATCGACTGCGAGTGCTGCTGCTTCTACTTAGTGTTTATGGAGGAGAAGGGACTTCAACACTTCTGGGAGAGCGGCGTGTTTACTGACAAGACTGAACATCTACTCTGTTGTGTTCAGGCTGACTGCAGAGCATTCTGGAAAGTGTCTTTTGCCTGCAGGAGTCAGTCAGTCACAGGGTGAGTGAACCTGCTGAGCAGAGAGGGACTTTAGCCTGAGTCCAGCCCCATGATGACCAATGCAAATTAAAGGTGCTTCAGTGTGAACAACATATCTTGCTTCGAGTAGCTATATTATAAGAACAAGAAAAATGTAAAATGAATTATAAGTATTCTAATTTGTCTAATGAATTAAAAATCATTGCAATATAAACAACATCAAGTACAAATATGCAGAAATATGTTAGTATACCTCATGATAATTTACATGGTTTGCTTCTCATTTAAATGTTTGAACTCAAGGTAAATTTATAGTGATGCCCTATCTCGATTTGGCTGCCTGCAAAATGACCACATGAGGCTTCTAGCTTAGACACTGAAGATTTACACTGAGGTTTCAACTGAGGACAATATCCCATACCATGGGACATATGGCAACATCTAAAGACACTTGTTACAACTAGAGAGGGTTCTTCTGGTGCCTAGTGGGTAGAGGCCAGGAATGTCACTGAATGTCATGGGGTCCATAAGACAAAGTCTACACCACGGAATGATTTGTCCTGAGATACTGTCAGCTCCCAGTTTGAAAATCACTAGTTTATACCAAGCTCATATTTATTCTGTTCTTTGGTTCTGTGGTTAAGATAAGTGTTACTGACTGATGGAAGCAGATGCAGAGATCCACAGTCAAGCATTGGGCGGAGCTCCAGGAGTTCAGTTGAAGAGAGGGAGAAGGGATTATATGAGTAAGGTGGCGGTGGCGGTGGTGGTGGTGGTGGTGGTGGTGGTGGTGGTTAAGATCATGACAGGGAAACCCATAGAGAGAGCTGACCTGAGCTTGTGGGAGCTCATGGACTCTGGACCAATGGCTAGGGAGTTGGCATGGGACGGACTTAGGCCCTCTGCATCTGGGTGACAGTTGTGTAGCTTGGTCTTTTGTGAGGGTCCTAGCAGTAGGACTAGGACCTGTCCCTGACACATGAGCTGGCTGTTTGGAATCCATTTATGGTGGGATGCCTTGCCCAGCCTTGATGCAAGGGGGAGGAGCTTGGTTGTGCCTCAACTTGATATGCCATGCTTTGTTGACTCCCATGGGAGGCCCTACCCCTTCTGAATGAAGATGAAGGAGGAGTGGATTGGGGAGGGGCATAGATGGGAGGTGGGGGCAGGAAATGGGAGGAAAGGAAGGAGGGGGAAACTATGGTTGGTATGATAGATAGATAGATAGATAGATAGATAGATAGATAGAT
>LOJH01032498.1:26121-38527 GCA_001685095.1 Ellobius talpinus
ACATGGAGGCAGAATGTTGTATACATAATAAATAAATAAAATCTTTGAAAAAAAAGGGTCAACTTGGCTAAACACAGTATTTTAAAAACAAAGATTGAGTCTTGTCACATCATGAAGGGCGACTCTGGGGGATTAGGGCCATGCTGTAGGAACAAGTAAAGTAGCACATTGTGAGCATGGTGGCCCGGATCTTGGCTCTGGCTTCCGTGGAACCCTTTGCTGACTCAAACAGAATCGAATTCTAGAGCAGGCCCACTCATGAATTAGTTTGGAAAATTACAAAATTGTAAGAAATAGGAAGAAGAAGCCACTCCAGCTCTGCTCTTCCACTGCTTCCTGTGGGTGTGTCTACCCTAGCATGCACTCGCTGGATGACCCACTTCCTTCCCTCGGCTTGGGCTGGAAAGCTCGTTGTTGGAAAAGGAGGAGGTCTAGCAGGCAGCAAGGCCAGCCAGCAGTGAGGCTCTGGGTGTGTGAGGATGGGCTGGCAAAGGGAGTTCTTAGGCATTTGTTTTCAAAATGAGGGCTGGGGATGAGCGGTGACTCAGTCAGCACCCTGTACCCACAGGCTCCACATTTGCACACCCAACCAACTGTGGATTGAAAGCAATCAGGAAAAAAATACCTGCATACCAAACATGCAGTTTTTCTTTCTCTGTCATTCATTAAGCAATAGAGAGGTGATTTGAAGCAAATAAGAAGACATGCTAGGTCGGAGGGGGATACAACACTACAGGTCTGCATGCTTGTGCACCTCGTTCGTGCATTGCCTGTGGGGCCGGAAGAGGGCGATGGATTGCCTGGAACTGGAGTTATAGCCCATTATTAGCTGCCGCGGGGGTGTTGGAAATCTAAGCAGAGTCCTCTGGAAGAGCAGCCAATGTTCTTAACTGCTGAGCCATCTCTCCAGCCCCCAATCACTGAAGTGCTAAGCAATCAACTTTTGTAGAATGCTCAGATAGGTACGGTTTCTTTCTGGGAACTTTAGTTCATAGTTTCCTCTATTTGTCTTTATTTCTTTTCTACTGTTTTATATACAGAGATAAGGTCTCTCTGTGTAGCTTAGGCTGGTTTTGAACTTGTACCCTTACTCTCAGGTGTTGGGATTATAGGTATCTATCACCATGTCCATTTGCACTGTCTGTTTGACAAGGATGGATAGGTGGTCCTGGGAGCCATAGGTAGCCCTTTAATAACACATTGGAACTCAACAGCAGAAGACAATGAAAGGGGCTGAGTTGGAATTAGAGTCCGTGATCAGATTCCACATAGAATGGCATTCTGAGCAACCTAGCCAAGGTATTTCCCCACCTAAAGAGGCTGAGTTTCCATGTGCTGGCTCTTCAGGTAATCATTTACCTTCTAAGAGCCACTTATAACATGAAAAGAAGGAAGGAAGGGAGAGAGGGAGGGGGGGGCAAGGAACATCAATCCTCTCACACCTAGGGTAAAGTTAATCCCAGAGTCTCACTGCTTCTCTGTGTTCATTCTTCATGGATTCACCTTCAGGGTCACTTTGCTGAGGTAAACTAAAGAGAGACCTAGCAATGTGACCTCAGACGCCACTGGCTTTGCTATAACAAGCAAATCCAGGCAGATAATTCTATCAGCCTGCAAATTTGCCTTTCCAAGACTTGATAAGTGCCCACCTGTGCCAGAATTTGCTTTAACACAATGCATAGTAGTACAAAGGCCTCTGAGAGTATCACTCAGAAGGATCTTACAGACTCAAACCCACCCCTTCGAAGATCGTAGGAGTAGCTTGGTTAGAACCCTGCACATGACCTAAGATGGTCACTGCTGAGGAATATTAATAGGTAACAAACACGTCTGGACAATGCCAAAGCTCCAATTTGATAACTGCTATCAGCATTGTTAAGCGGCTGCAATTCTCAGAATCACAGAAGTGCATAGCTGCAAGAACCCCATGGAAGCTACTGGCCTAGCCCTTCTGTGGAGGTAGAAACAGATGTGATTTGCTCATGACTGAGCAGTTACTGCTGACCTGGTGTCTTGACTTCTTGCCCAGTGCCCTCTTGGCCCACCACCCCCTATTCATCCGAAATTATTGCAGGTCCTCTGGCTGCAGGCCTTTTAATTGGTTCAGACTTGTAGGCCACTCTCTTGAGGATAAGATTACACTTTTATTTTCTCTCATTTACTTCCCACTCCTCCCTGACCCACAAAGCCTCAACCCCGTCAGTCCCAGCCACTGAAACTCTGGCTGAAACCAGTCGGAAAGGCTTCCTGCCAAGTGACTTTTGGCCAGGCAGTGTGATGGGCTGAGGACAAAGGCGAGCCTCCCTGGTTTGCTCGCGTACGTTCCACATCAGCCTTGAGCTAATTTGATCCAGTTCAAAAATGTATCCCAGTTATTCCACAAATGCTTAGAAGGACCGAGCGTCAGGCGGTAGAGAGAATTCAGTCCAAAGCTCTAACTGTGCTCCAAAGAACTCTAGAGTCCTCAGGAGGGAGTTCCCTTCCCTTCAGCTCCTCGCCTAGGTGAGCTGGGAGTCTGAGCAGACAGGGTTCTAGGCGCAGTTCTTTTCTGAGGCTCCACAGCGGAACGTTTGTGTGTGCCGAGTTTGGGGAGAGAAAATTATTGACAGCTGCAGTTGTACCCCAGAGCTTCCATTTGAAGGGTGTGGGAACAGTGGTGTATTTGGGCTGAGGGGAGAGACAGAGATCACGCTGTGTGCAGGGTACACCTCGCTGCTAGTGACAGGATGGGGCTGGAAGCCGGCTGCAGGCACTGCCCCCTCATTGCTTTGCAGGGGTGGCCTGGTCCCCTTGAGAATCTGTATTTTGGGCTCTGTGGAGACTTGGGCCTCAGAAAACAATACTATACTATGGAGATTGCTTACTTGGCACAGGAAAGGGACAAAATCAACACCTACAGAGTGTCTAATGCGCCGTGTCCACAGAAAATACCTGCATTCACTCCGGGCAGATTCTTCAGTTTGAGAGTTTGAGGAGTTTCAGATGCTTTTCTTTTTTTAGAAAGTGGAAAATGCTTTAAAATAATTTATTTTTATTTTATGTATGTGCATTGGTGTTTTGGCTACATGTATGTCTGTGTGGTCTGTGTGAGGGTGTCAGAAACTCTGGAGTCACAGACAGGTGTGAGCTGCCATGTGGGTGTTAGGAATTGTGCCCAGATCTTCTGGAAGCACAGTCAATGCGCTTAACTTCTGAGCCGTTTCTTCAGTCTGGTTTGAAGAGTTTCAAATGAAGTGGAGTTTTGTTTGTTTGTTTGTTTTTCTCTAAGGAGCCTGAAGAAGTTCTACTAAGTTTAAAAGAGGAGAAGTGACTGACAGGGCCTAGTAGCTCTAAGAAGCAGGGCCACCTCCGTGCTGACATCCTTTAACCCCCACCTGCTATGGAAGGCACCATTTTGCATCATCGTCATAGGAGTCCTGAAGGCCCAGGAAGTCAGCAGTTGCACACAAACTATGCAAGGAGCTGAGACTCAGTTCAAACAAAAACAGAACTTGAGATTTTCTGTTTGGAAAACGGCTGGGCCCCCTCCGTGCCTGTTCTCCTGGGGACATAGCCTTTGTTAAATATAGTTTCTGTCTCCTCCTTTTCAGGACGCTGTGGTTCGTGGCTTGCCATGTTAGCCCTGTCTTCTGCTTGAAGTGGAAAATGCTATTCATCCTGTTGCTCAGCTGCTGGGTGGATCCTGGAGCAGCTGTCCCTCAGGGACATGGGTGAGGCCGAGTGCTACGCCTGTGAATGCCAGTGATGGGGAGATGATAGCAAATGTGCCACAGAGAGAGAAACTGTCCCAGGCACTAGGATGCCAACCTTCAACTGCGTAAGACATTTTCAGTTGCCTTCGTCTTTTGAAGGACCCTGCAACTCTTGAGTTTTGAGGCAATTTCAGGTCTTTCTTTTTAATCATATGCTGGGGATTTTCATAAGAACTGCTCAGCTTCTAGTTATCTAGACCTTCTTCCTAAAAACAAGGAGTCATTCTGAGCAAACTGGACCAAGGTACATGCTGGAAAGATGAGACCCCTAGGTTAAACAAGGGATTGGTGTCAACTCTTGCTAGGACCCCAGACACGTCATTTAGGGTGTGTTTAACTTGCTGGATTCCATAGAAGGAAATATAGTACCTGCTGTCCTTTTGAATATTTGGGTTTCAGCCTTATGACCTGCATCTGTGTCTCTTGCTCTGAGATACATCCTTAAAAGCTGGTGGTAGTGAAGTTGGTTGGTGACTTTAGCTTGATTGTGGAAGCTGATTATTCAAGCTTATTTTCAAGACTTCCCAGCTTTAGAGATAACTATAGTAACCATCCTTCAGTGTCAAAACTAAACCCAAGCTCTTTTTGAAAACATTTGAATTTAAATAGTAAAGTAAAGAAATTGTTTCAACAGGCATCAAGGTTCTTTTGGGTTTTTTCCTTTGGTCATTTTTAAGGCACAAAAATGATAAATTAAAGCCATATCATTGACATCTTCCTCGTTGACTTTAAGTTATTACCTATAGTTATATTTACATATGTTTTAAAGGGGATAATTCTCTATTTTTGATTTTTAATTTTCTTTCTTTCTTTTTTTTTTAAGAGAAAAGATCTCGCTTTGTAGTACAGGTTCCCCGGGACTTGCTGTGGAGGCCAGGCTGGCTTTGAACTTCGAGTATTCTGTGGTCTCTGCCTCGATGGTGCTGGGATTGTAGGTGTGCATCTCCCTGCCCAACCTCTATATTACTTTTATTTATTCATTTTTATATCATTTTTGAAGAAGAGCAAAACTCCTTCTTTTTTCAAGCACCTAAATCTAAATAGTACTTATTTTTTTTCTTTTTTAATTTTACAGTACCTTAGCAAAAATGAAGCAAAGACTCTCTGGGTGAGAGATCAGGGTCTCCCATCTGAACCCTAGGGCACTGTGGGCATGCGTCCTGGGGCAGGGTCCTGAGGGTTTTTCTTACTTGGCATGCACCATTAGAGGGGCAGAAGAGAAGTCATGTTGTGCTTTGATGGGTACTGCATCTTCACTGCCTACCCGAAAGCGTCCCTATATGTGTTCTCATAGTGGAAGATTCCGAGGAGCATCCTGGAGCAGACAGAGCAGATTGCCTATCCTGAGGGAGAGATGTTAGTTGGGAGTGTTGGACCACTCCTGATATTCCCCCCTTCTTTGTAATTGGAGCAAACTCAAGCATCGGGCCAAAACAAATGATCCAGGGATGAACCATGCTTTCATGGTGTGTTACACACCCGGGAAGCGTTTTCGTTGTTTGTTTGAGAAGAGATTGAATCTCTGTCCTCTGGTGATGCTATCTGGGCTCCCTCCTCTTTGATTTCTTTTTCTCTGGAGAGCCATTTTAGATCACACAATGGGGACTGTTGAAAAGAACATGCCAGGGTATTGGGGAACAGGCCTGGAACTCCAGGGACAGCATTCATTCTTCATGCTCTCTTAAGAGCTTAGAGGTTTGGAACTGGTGGCAACTGGTAGTTTTCAGTGTTTGGTAAACAGCCAGGAGCTGGAGCCCTGGGAACAGCCTTGCTTAGCTCTTTGTTTAAGTTTTAGGCTAGAGGCTCTGAGAAGTTGGTGTAGAGGAGAGAAATTAACAACCACTCCTCATTCACAGCTGGCCAGCCAAGTGGACAGCACTGACGGACAGGAGAGAGAGAGGCCCTTGACCCGTCTTGGACCAACAGCTTTTCGAGGAGGGCATTCCCTCACCCAACCCCCTACTGCTCTGCATCTGCCTGGCCTCTGACCAAAGATCTGTGCACACTGCAGCGTTGGTATGCTTTGGGTGAGGCTCGTGGCCATGGCAACAGGATGGGAGAGACCCAGTTCCTGGGAGTAAGAACTGTGGCCAAGATACAGATTGGACAGGCAAAGGGTAGGAAGGGGAGGTCAAGGTTGGCTTTGCCTGAAGAATGAAGCCCTTTATTGCTGTGGACCAAGCTACTTCAGTGAGGGGCTACTAGTGGTCCATCTCAAACCCCTCCTTTCCCCAAGCAGGTGCGACTCAAGCCACGAGTTTGTTAAATCCTGGTGAATGTGATCAACCCACTGACCTGCTGATTTCAGAGAGAATTAGTCACTGATCTACTGGTGGTTTGCAATCACATTTAAATAGCTGTGTACCTAATTCTTTATTCAAGGCATTCCTTCACTTTAGGAAAAAGATGTTCTGTGAATATGTGACCTGGGATTCAAATCCTGGACTCACATCTGAGGAGCTGGGTTCTAATCCTAGCATTGACTCTTCCCTCTCCAGGCTGGACTTCTCTGCACCTCATTTTCTTCATCTATGAAATGAAGGCGCTTGGTGCTAATGTAAAAAATAAAACAGAGGACCGGCTCCAGTTCTGAACTTCTGTGCCTGTAGACTATGGAATAGGGATCAGGAGATACTTCTATTGTGGAGACTTCTTTGTTTCTTACTTGCATTTCTTTGAAGCAACCAGGTACAGCTAAAGATAAGTCAATAGATTTCCCTTTCAAATTTCTCATTCTTTTCTTCAAATTCTTTACTTCTTTTAGAGCAGTTTTAAGTTCAAACACAATTGAAAAGGACACACACAGAGTTTTCCTCATAACCCACATGCACGCCTGCCTCCGTTATTGCCTTCCTAACGAAGTGGTCAGTTTGTGGCCATTGATAAACACATTGACTGTGATCATGCAGAGGCTATAGTTTACAGCAGGGCTCCATCCTGGTAGTGTTGATTCTACGGGTCTGCAAAGAATGAATTAAGCTATGTATCCACCAGAGCTTGGTGGATAAGAGTGCTTCCAGCATAAGCATGAGGCTCTGAGTTCAAATCCCCAGAACCTAAATAAAAATCTAGGTGTAATCACAAGCATGCCTAGAGCCTCAGTGTTGTGAGGAAGGGAAGATAGAAGGATTTCTGGGGCTTGTTGGCTATCAGCCTAACTCCAGGTGCAGTGAGAGGACTTGATCCAAATAAAAAATGAAGGAGTTGGATATCCAACATCCCCTGGTCTCTGCAGTGAGTATAGGAGCACACAGCTCAACGCAGACACGCATATACATCAAGCATGCACACACCATAAAATATTCAAAGAAGAAAAAGATGCATCTACCACCACTAAATTCCTGTCTGTCCTTCCCTCCCGTTCCCTAAGCCTCTGGAAATCACAGATCTTTCCTGTCTCCATGGCTTTGCCTTTCCCAGAACATCACGTGGTTGGAATCATTGTGGCCTTTGCAGATTGGCTTCAGATAGCTTTCTATTTTGCTGTCATTGTTTGCTTGTTTTTACATGGGGTCTCACTGATCTGGAGCTCACTCTGGAGCTCAGGCTGCTTTTGAACTCAGCAATCCTCTCTCAGCCTCCCAAGTGCTGGGATGCCCAACATGCCCAGCCCACACAGTACCCCCCACTTCTTACCCTTCCTTTGTATTTCTTCTGACTCTTGCAAGTGTCACCTGGCATCACTACTCTCTTGTGGCCTTGTGGCAACTGTAGCAACTTACTCTTCTCCTGTCTGTCTTTCTTATCTGCATATCCCCCCAATGTCCCTGGACTCCTTAAGGTCAATCTCTCTCTCTGGCTCGATTTTCCTTTTCACAACTGGTCACTCACAGAAGTCTAAGCTGCCAGCTCCCCCGATCTTCTCCCTCAGTGATGATTACCAATAGCCCAGTAGTTAATTATCATCTAAAATTTTCAACAACTATGCAAAAGAATCAGGCAGGAAATTTTAAAAGAAACAGCAAAATCAAGAAAATTATCCATGCTTGCAGATTCCAATTCAAGTGATCTTGGGGAGTACCTAGACATTGGTTCTTTTTAGTTCCCTAGATAATCTAAGTGGAGTCACTTGGAAAGACTGCTAAAGAAGAATCAGTGTCCTGTCACAGGTTATAGGATGTCTTCACCCTGTGACAGTGGAGGTTATTTTACGTTCTTGTGAGCTGATGCAGTTGCCCTGCTGAGGCATGGCTCTAGCTGTGAGATCACTCCCTAAAGAAAGAAGACTTGAAGATGGCCCTGTGAGCCCTGATTCCTGGTATTGAGGATTTTGTGTACTCTCCTCCCCTTAAGCCTGGACTGCGCCTAATGACTCACATCTAGCCAAGAGTCTATTTCAGAACTGATGGGAGGTTACTTTCAAGATTTTATGTCTTGTGCCTCTTGCTTGGCTTCGGGGGCCCCTTCCCCAGCTCTGAGGAACAACGGCTAAGAGTTGCGAACATTCCTGTGGAGGGAAGTGAGGTAGCAATGTCCTGAAGCCTGCTGACTCCTGGGTGAGTGAGCTGGAATTCACATGAGCTGCCCTCTGGTCCAGCCCTGTCATGACTACAAGCCCAGCTCCTGTCCGAGGTCTCCAGCTAAACCAGTCTAGACTCCTGACTCACAGAAGCCAGAAGATGATAAATGTTTTTTATTCTGAAGCATTGAATTTTGGGGGTTTGTTATAGTCTGTCTGTAATGTCCCCCACAGGCTCATACGTTTGAACACTTGGTTCCCAGCTATTTAGTGGAAGCTGTAGGCCCACCTGGAGGATGGACCAGGAGGGGCAGGCCTTGCCAGCTGTAGCTCAGTCCTGCCTTAGGCCTGTCCATCTTGGTGTCCCATCCAAGATGTGATGATCATGATGATGATGATGACCTTGACCTCCTGCTGCCATGCCTTCCTTCCTTATGGAGCCAGACTGTCCTCTAAAGTTGAACCAAAATCAAGCTCTCTTCTTTTAGGTGTCTCTGTCCCATGCTTTGTCCGAGCCCCAAGAAGAGAAACTAAAGTTACAACAAAAGTAACTAACACACTCCGTGAGAAAAAACTAACTTTTTAAAAGGGAGTGCCTTCCTCCCAGAAGGGACAGACTCAATGCTGAGTGTGAGCTGTGGTAGATCGAAGAGAGTGTTCCTGGGAGTGACTGCTACAGAGGCAGTGGCCAAGTTGCTGGGGCCAAGGAAAGAGAAAGTGACCAGGAAACAGCATCTTGCTGCCTAGGCTATTGCTTCTCCAATATGGATTTGTATATAGAGGTCCTTGTGGTGGGGGTTGGGAGAGCCTTGTCAGGATGCTCATTTCAAATAGGAGCCTCTGGAAGTTGTTGGGGCAGGGGGACTATTCTGCAAGCTTTGGGTTGGTTTTAGCGTTGCTCCTGTGGGGACCACAGGTAAGGGGCCAAGGGGTTAATCTGTGCATTCTTGTTTCTCCCCGTGAGTGTTCTCCTTTAATTTTTTTTTTCTGGAATACCAAGGGTGAGGCCTCTTGGAACTATTTGGGTGCCTTTGGGGAGTTTAGGAAATGGAGCAGCACCCTCTTGAGGCCACAAAGTGGAGATGCTGGAGAGGAGGCGAGATGAATTAAGCCGCAGGCTTCTTCAGCTGGTTTTCTCAAGATGACTTTACCATAGAAGGACAAGAATCTTGAGAAACATTCTCAGAAAATATTTGCAGGGTTTTTTGTTTGTTTGTTTTTTGTTTTTGTCCATTTCTTGAAAATCAATAGAATGTGTATAGAATTTGTATTGCCATACAAATCTAATTTCCTCCCTAAACCTGCCCAGCTCCCAGGCAAGATGCAATTGGTCTAGACAGTGTGTTCCTGGGAATGTGCCCCTCCTAGCTAGATGGGAGTCACCTGCACATTCCGGAAGCTCCCCAACTCTGAGATTCAGCTCCCCCTTGCGTCTTCGTCTTCCTTGACTTCTTTGTCTCCACTTTCTTCATAGCCTGGCAGACCTCTCTTGTCTTCACTTTGGTCACTGCTAAGGATAGTCCAAGGTCGAGCATGTTGAATGTCATATCCCAGACCCGCTCTGGAGAGACTGTTCTCTTTAGTAGACCCTATCTTCCTGGAAATAGAGTTCTGACTCCACCCACCATTTTGGTTCAGTTCCATCTTCCTGGCTAGACCTCACCCCCTCACTAGCATCCCCTCCCATCTAGGCCAATCCCTTTCGAGACTTTGCCCTTCTGAAAAGGAAGTTCTCTTCCTTCTGACTCAGTTCCACCCTCCTGCCCACACTCTATTTACTAGGCTCTGCTGCCTTAGCTAGGCCCCTTCCTCTGGGATACACCTCACCTTCCTGGGCAGCCCTGGCTCCACTCATCCCTCCTGGATGGACACACAGACACACAGATAACCCCTACTTCTGGTTTCCTCCCCTAACAGCTTCCTGGTGGAGGAGTTTGGCTGAGGAAAGGATTCCAAGTGATTCCCTCAGGGTCGTGTTTTCCAGCCGCTCATGGGTCTCCTTGAGCACAACGGTTCTCACACCCATGAGTTCTCTGAAGAGCCTGATGGCAAGTGTACTCTGACTCCATCCTGATGACATAGACTTCGGTCCACCCCAGTTCTGCAGAATGCGGTCTCCCGGGAGGAGTTTGGGAAACCGCACTGCCACACTGCTAGCCGTTCTATTCACATCTGTGGCTGGCCCAGGACCCAGCCCAGACCCCAGTGGCCATTAGGGACTCCTCCAGCCCCGTCTCCCATCATCGCCCAGCCTAACTTTCTTGCTTAGAAGATTGAGGCCATCTGTTGTGAGCTTCCTGCATTTCCTGCCCCCACCCTTGGCATTCTCCACATTTCCCAGTCTGCCTCCTTCTCTCTCTTCTTAGAAAATAAACATCTTCCCATGACTGCATTTCTACCCTCCTTAACCATCTCCTCTGGAACAATGACCCTCTTGATCCTCCCTCTGTACATTTTGGTCTTTTCTCACCAATGGATTCTTCTTTTTCTTCTTCTTTTTTTTTGATTAAAAAAATCTTTGGATTGGACCTTATGTCTTTTCTTTCCTAAATCACAAAATATCTCCCAGTAAGTTGGCTTCTCCCTCAAGCTGCCAGCTCTCCTCTCCTCCTACTTCTTTTTCCTGAGTGTGTCTCATCTCTGTGTGGGTCTCAGCCTAACACTCCCCCTTTCTAATCTCACAGGCTGTCCTGTACAATGCTGTACAAAACTTCTGCAATGAGCCTAGGACAGGGCCCTGCGGCATCAGGCTAGAGGGCTTGCTCAAGCCTGAATGCCGAAGACTGAGTTGGGGGCTTGCCCTCAGACTGGGTACCACCAGGGTTTTGCTCTTGTAGACATTGCTGCTCAGATCCAAAGCTGTATCCTTAGGGCATGTTTGCAAGCACTTGCTAGTGCCTAATCATCCGCTTTCTAGCACCGTTGCGAAATAGCCAAGCCGAGGAATTTATAAGGAGCACGTGTGTAGTGATAGGGGAGCGTGTTTATTCACACGTGTTTATTCTGGTTCATGATTTCAGTTCCTGATCACCTGGTCCTGCCATCCTTGGGCAAAGAAGCACCAGGTGGCAGGGATGTGTAGGGACTAAGCTGCTCACCATCTAGTGACCAGGAAGTAAAAAAGAGGAGACATAAAGCGGGCAAGATCCTAATGTCCCCTTCAAAGATACCATGCCCCACCCAATGACTTAACTTTCTCTCACCAGGCTCCTCCTCTTAAATGCCCCCAGGAGTCAGTGACCAAGCCTTTAACACATCAGCCTTTTGGGTTACACAGAGCTAAACCATAGCAATGTGTATAACTAAAGAAAACCTAAAAAGAATGGGGAAAAATGACTTTCACACGGGCACGAAAGTCGCTAAGCTCTACAAGTGAGTTTGCACAGTCTTTGGTGTAAGAAGGACTATCAGGAGCCATGGGACATCTAGACCAAGTCCACTTCCAGACTGGGCCCAAACTTAGTGCTTCCGCCTTTATCCACCAGCCCCAGTCAGCCATTTTGTTCCCCAGAGATTGAGTCTCACTATGTATTCTTGACTGGCCTGGAACTTGTAGGGCAGGCTGGCCTTGAACTCACAAGCACTGGGATTAAAGGTGTGTGCCACTGTACCCATCTTAAAGATCAACACTTCTTGAAGGGAAGATAGTCTCTCTCTACGTCAGTTCTCAACCCTGCAATTTAGCCTCCCCTCCCCCAATCTGCCCGACGGTGAGGTGAACATCTTTGAGGCTTGGACAACACAGAATGAGAAATGAACTAGGAAATCCATGTTAATGAAGACTCCTTGCTTATTCTGAACAGGATTACAAGTAAAAGCCAGGACAACCCAGTGCCTTTTCCTTTCCCTTGACCACACTTTCTTCCAAACGACTTTCTTTTGTAGTTTTCTCACTATGATCTATAGGGTGTGGTTAGGAGAATTCTTTGATAAAGACCCTTTAACTGAAGCCAGATTCTAGAATGAGAACTGAAAGACCCCAGCTTATAGCTTGCAGCCTTTCACTGTAATGCCATATTGCAAGGTTCAAGGAACAAACAAGTCAAGGCTTGTCCCAGGCCTTTGTCTGGGGCCAGGATGTCGTGGTCAGGAACAAACAAGTCAGGGCTTGTCCCAGGCCTTTGTCTGGGGCCAGGATGTGGTAAACAAGTCAGGGCTTGTCATGAGTCAAGATATCTACAGTCAGACATCTGGC
>LOJH01032499.1:0-13428 GCA_001685095.1 Ellobius talpinus
TAGCCACAAATAGCATAAAGTATCTTGGGGTAACTCTAACCAAGGAAGTGAGAGCCTAAAATTTTATATCCAGAATAATTACATCTAGATAAAAACCAGGAGAGAATACTGTATACTAGATTCATAGATTACCATTTCTTCCTTCTACTGGCTTCTCTACCCCAGAAACATATTCAATGCATATGAATGACTGTCATAGTCAGAGGGGAAACTACTAAGAGTAATCGGAAGAATAAAGTCCAGCCTGATGCCAGAGAGCCCAGTGAAGTAATGAGCTGGATCGCCACTGTGGTGCTGGCTCTAGTTCTGATACTCAGATCCATGGTCTTTCCTTCTCAGCTCTTTGTCATCTTCTCATCCTTTTTCACAATGTCCTGATTTCTGTGCTTTTTTTTTTAGGTCTAACATTCCAGTCGTGGGGTCTGACTTCTCCCACCTATCTCAGGGTGTCTCATCTCATGCGAGTGGCTTTCCTCTGCGCCTTGTAATTCAGTCTGGAAGTTCACCCTGAGCAAAGGTGACCTCCACAGACTATGGATACAGAGGTATCCTGAGGGTGACTAGGCTGTAATGATCAGGTCCTAAGGGCATCCCCAGATGAGTTTTCTCTCAGTTGATGAAGTGGCTCTTGGGACTCGAGTGTGACACCCCTCGGCATAGCTGTGCATCTGTCATTAGTACTGCTTCACTTTATACAGCATGCCAATATGCCTAGGGCATGTGGCTGGGGGCAGAGACAGGTGAATCTCAGGAGCCTGTTGGCCACCTGCCCAGCCTAACCAAACAGGCAAGCTCTAAATTGAGGGAGATACCCTGATATCAAACCTTGTTGTCCATAAAAGCCCATACAAGTGAGCACAATCATTCACCAGCACATCCCACATATGTGCATACACATGCACAAGCACCCATCCCTTCAGGGACAGCACGGAAAGCTGTGCAAGTAAAGAAATAGTGAGGCTGTGGCCATTTCAGAAGAGGTGAGCTACACCCTGATGAAAGCATGCATGCTACCCTAGGCCTCCTGAATCACTTAGAGACCCTTCACCTGGCATTTCATGTTCTCTATATCTGTTGAGAGATTAGCAGTAGTGACAGCGGTGACCTCACAGTCAGGGAAAAATCCTAACAGAAGATTCTGTATGTGGGAACTGCTATTACTCCACATCTTCCTGTGGAGATGAACCACATCAATCTGTTCAGCTCTAGACAGCCCCAGAAAGGAGCACTATCCCTTATGAACACCCTCTGGTGCAACGACATTTGAGGTCAAGTCCCAGGTGAAGCCTGTAACTCTATTAAAAGAACATCTCTCTATTCTTTAGGTGCTTTAGCTGCAAAAGATGGAACACAGCTGTGTTAGAATTGCCCCCACATTAAAATGTACACACCAATATCTTCACAGTAAGTGCACAGGAGCCCTGCAGTGCAGCTCACTTCTGGAGCATGTAACTAGCACATGCCAGGACCTGGGTTCCATCCCCAACACTGCAATCATAAAAAAAAAGAAAAAGAACAACAAGTCTACCACTGTTCTTACCATCACTCATTTTTTTCTGCTGCCCCTGCTATCTGCCAGCAGTACTGCATTCCTATAGGCAAAAGTGGGTGTTTTCACAAAGGACTTCAGACAGCGGAACAGTGCTAGGGTCCAGGGACATCTAAGTAATTAGCCAGTAACTTTTTTGAGTATCTACTATGTGTCAGATACTATTGCAAGAAAATATACTTATCTTCATGAAGTTTACATTCTACTGAGACACAAATGACAAATATTCCTACCTAGTCTTGTTTCTATATAAAGGCATGCAGAAAGCAAAACCACATGATGGGATGGGGCAGGTGCTGGGGGATGCTCTTCTAAAGAGTATGGCAGGAGAGTCCTTGAGAAAAATAGAAAGGAAGAGTGATCAAAGCTAAGGCCACTGTAGGCAAGAAGTCTCGAAGAGGACAGCAGTCATGGAAGGGAGTGCTACCATGAGAAGGAGGAGTTTATAAACAGCAACAAAGAAGCAGGGCCCAGTCACATGGAGCCTGGTTGGCAGCAGCAAGATATGAGTTGTGTTATTCCTAATGAGGCTTGAGGAATGACATGACCTGTATGTTTGCTGCTGTTTAATATGTAGATAATGGGGTTATTGAAGGAGAGAAGGTTGCAGGGAGGCTATTTGTGACATGGGAAAGGAAGTGGCTGGACCATGAACCACTGGGAATGTGGCAGTGTGTTGCTCTAGAACATGTGCCTGGAGTGAACCCATCTGCCATGTGGGCTAGCACAGGTGACAGAAAGAAACTCACTCTAAACCTTCCTTGGCACCTCTCCTCTGGTTCATATCTCCACAGCTATGTACTTTCTGACAACAGGAAGTGGTCCTCATACACAGAACACACAGTTCCTGAGGGTTCTGAAGAGGTGGGGGGATGGCTAATCATGGTGGAAGGAAACGACTAGAAGAAAGGGAAGAATTCTTACCTTCCTCATTAGGAATTCTACCAATAATGCTAAAACCAATAAACACACTTTAAAGCATGCAACACAGTCACCTCCGAGGCTGAGAGAGCCGCTCTGGAGTAGAAAGAGGCTCTGTATGCACTTGTTCCAGGAGGTTGGACCTTTTCCTGCTCGTGCTGAGAACTAGGACAGCACCTGGTGTAATGAAAGAAGGAAGCCACAGAGGAAGCTCCGGCCCAGAGTCCACCTTCAGTCCACACCCAGGCCTCTAGAAACATACACAGGAAGTCCCAGCATGACAGAGAAGGTTCAAGAAGCTGCATACAGAGGTCATCCACTCAAAGGTACGGACCCTGTGATGGAACTAGAACACTAGCCATCTGTTTATTTTAAATAACTGAAACAAAAATTGTTTTAAGTTACAGCTGGTGTCTGGGCCACTCCATCAAGCACTTAAGATACAGAGCTGATTGTTTTTCTGGAAACAAGGAAGAAAGAAAAGCTGAAAGCATGGTGTCCTGTTACCAGCTGTTTCAGGGCAGTTCTTACAATCTATGTCTGCTTCAGGACCAGACCCAGCAGAGCAGTCTGAGCATGAAGCTGCTGTGATTTGCCTTTTTTCTCCTTCTCGGCATCCCCATCCCCAAGGCACTTAGCTTACATGAATCACAAAGGAAGCCCTGTGAAGAGCTTCCTGAGTGCTCTCACCAAAAACTGGTAAGGCATCAAAAAGTAACCCATGTTATTACCGTATCTGAATTGCCCTCTTCCTGTTCCTTGAATATAGACTTCAGCCTGTTTTCCACTGATCTGCACAGTGGACAGGGCAACCCAAGGATGCTCTTGAGCCTTGTGTGTAGAACAGGAATGCAGAAAGGTCCCTAAGAGTGTACACAGGGGATTAATAGTTCCAATCCATCAGGCACAGGCCTGAATGCCAAGAGAGCTCACCCAGTGAGATGAAAACCACTTGACCAAGTCTTGGAACCCATACCAACCTATCCCCAAGATGCTAAAGTTCCCTGCTCAGGCCAAGGCCACAATCATGCTAAAATAAAGAAGACTAAGCTGATGAAACACATTATGTACCTGGGAGGTGGGAAAAGGGAACTGGTGATGCCACTGGTTCCTAGACTCAATTCAGACACCTCCAGGTAGTCTGAAGGGCAGACAGGCAGAAGAAGGTCCAGGTCTAGGGGACTGAGAACTAGTCTAGAGGATCATGGAGTATGTGTGAAAGCCTAATGCAGTCAGTCACCTGACAAACTGTTGCTCCTTCTGGCTGCAAGAGAAAGACAAGATGCCATCTTTGCTGTACACTAGGATAACTAGGACCTGCTTCTATTCCAATCCCTCCTCTCCTTGAGATAAGGCCCACACAGTACCCAGAATGCATGTAATCAACCCTGCAGGAACTTCTAGCACTGCCCAGCAACATGCCTGCAGCTTTGGTGTCAGTTCACATCCAGCCTCCTCTAACAAAGGGCCACTGTGGGTATCCCAGGAGTAATATAGACCAATGGTCTGTAAGCAGGCTAACAAGGTCATTTTAAGGCTTTGAGATCTTGTGACATCAAAACACATCAAGAGATAGACCCAGAAAGCTGGTACAGGTGTGGCCCGGTTGTCACTGGGCTGAGGCAGGTGGCAGATGGGCAGGGACACTACTGTGACAGCTTGGTGTGAATAACCATGGGCTCCAGCATGGGCTAAGCCCAGCTCTGCTGCTCTGTAACAATCCTTTTCCCAGAGCTGCCCTCAACTCATTTCTGCTTCCTACACTCTACAGAGCCTGTGCTACACTGAAGTCTGCTGGCTGCTGGTGACCATGAAGCCACTAGTAGGAGCTGAGTCTGGTGTCTGGCCAAGCTTTGATGTTCCACCATTGCACAACTTGGCCAGAGTCTCAGGCTTGTTTATTTTTCTCTGTCTAATTTCTGTGATGTTCCAACTAAACATGACAGTCTTATCAACAATCTCCAGGGAAAGGAAAACAGCAGAATACTTGGTTTGTCATGAAGACTGGCAGGTCTGCGAGACCATGTGATGTGGGAGAAAAGCTTCTATTTCTGAGAGGTTTGGAAGCCAGAACATGGCCACTCCTGTTGTTTCAAAGACCCCATGCCTTAGCAGGGATCACTTATATCCCCTTCTCAGTCCCTAACATTGAAGTGGCCTGTCTCCAGAGGGACACAGGGCCCCCAAACAGGTGCCATCACCTTCTCTTTATCTTCTTTGGGATATTTCTGGAAAGTTCTCTGTATAGGGAGCAAAACTGGCTGGAGATTAGAACTGGGGGAACTCTATAGTTCCAATATGAGGAGTGTAATCTTGGAAGTGGGGCAGTGACCATTAACACTTCAGGTCCTGGATTATGCTGTGCTTAAAGTTAGTTCTCAAGAACGTCACAGGTTTAGGGGGGAGAGGGTTTTAGAAATACTCTTGCTATGTAGCCCCGTCTAACTCCAAATTCACCTTCCTCCCAAGGGCTAGAATTAAGGTATATGCTACCACACATGCTTTAAACTTCCTGGTTTTAAGATGTAGTTTGGGGTGGACTTTTAGTTCTTTATAACCTAAGATCCTGACTAAAAGGATGCCTCAGCCCATGCTTTGACAAGACAACTAACTGAAGCACCATTCCTTTCAACCTTGACAGTACCTCCATGCCACGGATCCCAACACAGCACCAGGTACACTTTGCTCACACTCTGATCAAAGTACATTCTGCTTATATTCTGATTAAGGGCCAGGGATGGTCAATGCTGTAATCACTGCCATAATCATCATAACTATCATCATTTTATACCAAATCACAGATGTTAGAAAGTTAGAAAGATGTTAGAAAGCTAGGATCCAAACCCAGGCACTTGGAATCTGAAACCCAATGATGAACATGTCACCTCCATGAGTTCAGTCTCATCTCAAACACAGGCAGAACAAAAAAGGAATGAACACCTTGTCCTGATATCTGAGTAACATCAATGGCCATGACCTTGAAACAAGATATACATTCATGAACCCAAAATACAAGTGAGATTCAACTATGCCATTCATGTGCCAGCCACATGACTGGAGGCACACAGGTGAAAAGCGTGCATTTCTGGGCTAGATGTTGGTATGGAATAAACCTAGCATTGTTATGGCCATAATGATGAGAAAATTCATCCAGACACCAGCTACCTCCTCCACTCTTCTGCACCACCTTCAACCATGGCTTACTAGGTTTGGTGGCTTCGCTATCACAGCCTCCTCCCCAGATGCATAGGCATTTCGTTACATCTGCATGCTAGGAGATACACAGATCACAACCATCAACTACTATGCACCATCTTTGTCAAAAGAATCTTAATTATGACTGTTCAGTGACATGCAGAGAGATAGTTTCCAGTTTCCTTTTGGAAATAAAGAGATCCAGGTATAATTCCACCTCACATCATAAATATTCTAGGGCTAACTGATGACCTCCTGAACCAGGTCACTTTCTATTTAATAAGGATCTTAACTGGTAGCTGCAAATATAGCTATTGAATGAAATTCTGCCTTGCTGATTTAAGACAAAATTTTTAATTTAGTCATCTCATTTTATATAACTGAGAAACAGAATTCTTGATCTCATATTTTTCAACCAACTTAAAATTGCATTAATGATGTGTCACCAAATGATTTTTCTTGGGTCAAAACTTTTTATTAGCCAATTATAATATATTATTAAAGATACATTCTAGAAATGAAACTTCAGTAAAGACTTGAAGAAAAATTCCACAGCATAACACTGTCAAATATCAGTCATTCTGCACCAAATCACAAGTTATCTAAAGGAACAAGTTGATGCACACAGGACACCCTCTGCCGTGCTGCCACCCACAGAGAGAGAGAGAGAGTGAGAGAGAGAGAGANGAGGGAGAGAGGGAGAGAGGGAGAGAGAGAGATTAATGATAGGGACATATACTGAAAAACATACTGTTGTGATTATGTCAATGTGAAAACATCATATTCTTACACTAAGAGGGTGTGTGTGTGTGTGTACACTGACTCTTATATAATCTTAAGGGACCACCATCAGACATCAGAACTCCCTGTGTAGGACTGAAGACAAGGCTCAGCAGTTAAAAGGCCTTGCTCTTTCAGAGGACCTGGTTTCAGTTCCAGGCACTGACATGGAGGCTCACAACAGGTTGTGACTCCAGTTCCATAGGATCTGATGACCTCTTCTGGCCTCTGTCTGGGGGCACTGTACACATGTGGTACACAAACAGAATCTAAAAACAATTTTTACATCTGTGTATATAAGTGGCTTCAAAACCATTTTAAAGTAGCTTGCAGAAAATGACACTCATGCCCTTCAATACCTATTGTCTCCAAATCAGAACAGATACTATAACATTACCTAGTAAGCTCTTGCATTCAAATTCCTCATTATCCCTTATGTCTCCAGAACAGTTCTTGATTTTTCTCTTCAGGATAGATCTCTCTGGATTCCTTGATTCTAGAATGCTGCCTGCCCATTTGAGGAGGAGAGGGACCTCATTCCTAATTCTGGTACTTTTGAAGGGTCTCATCTCTTTTATGAACATCATCAATATGATGTTTATCTTAGAGTCAACAAACGTTTTATATTGAAAGAACTGAAGTTTTAAAAAGTAAAGCACTCCAGGATGATAGCCATACCTTTAATCTCAGCAGGCAGATCTCCCTGAGTTCAAGGCCAGGCAAGGCTACATAGTGAGACTCTCTCTTACCAAGCCCCCAAAACAAAAATGTTCTTAAGAATTACATGATTATGCACTAGTTGAGTTTTTTCTAGCATACATGAAAATAGATCTGACACTACCCCCTTATACAGCTTATGTGAAGAGACTTCAGCCCATGTTGAGCCTGCTGCCTGTCTTGACCCTTTACTGCAGGCACTCATACCTGACAGGCTGCCTCCCAAGATATCTTGCCCGTGACATCTGCCAAATCTAGAATGTACTGAGCCAAGTGTCTACCTGAGGGAAGTGTCAACACTCTGAGTACAGACAACAAAGCTGGGTCTCACGGCAGTCATGCCACCTGCCAAACCCATCAGATCAGCTGGCTTCACCTTACCACATTTATGCCAGAAACATGCCACATACTCTTGTCCCAGAAAAAGATCTGTATCCCCACAGTCAGTACATTGCCAGACCTATGTTAGGTGAATTGTCGGGAACGCAGACCAGAAGAGACATCCCCAGACCACATGACCAGTTCCACATGCAGTAGCTGCACATTTTAGGCTTGGGCTCCAGCATCTTCCCCCACTGGCCAACTCAAGCAGTAGGAGCAAGTAGCAAATTTGCTGCAGGTCAGTGACAGTCTATCAGAGTTCCTCTCTACCCAGGAAACCAAGGGTAGGGCAGGTGCTCTGGTAGATGGGCAACCCAGCCATCACTGCATAAGCCTGAGCACCATATTACTCCTGTTTTTTTTTTTTTACCATGGTGGCTGTGGCTCAATGTGCAAGTCCACAGAAAAATATGAACTCTGACTTCACCATCTTAGAATAGAAGCCATACCTCCAATCTTACCACTAGTCATGTGGCAAGCCATGCCTAATAGCATAAAAGGCCAACACCACACTGGCAGGCTTTCCTAGTATTATATTTACTCTCTGACTATAACTGTTCTGCCCACTCCAACCTTCCCACTACCCTAATATTTATACTACTTTGCAAATGACTAAGGCCATGCCACTGCCCAGACTCATATCAGAAGCAACAAAGCTGTGAGACCACCATAGTCTGGCTTCCCTACTATTCCTCTCAGCCATTTGATACTTATAAAACTGGTCTGGCAGACAGGTGGGATCCTTTGGCTTTTGTTGCTCAGGAAGAATTAAAAAATAAAACAAAATGAAAGAATGCCAGTCCAGCCAGCTGGCCTGATGCCTGAATGTGTGACCCCAGCAACATTCTATAATACCAAATATTTGACAGGCAGCAGCCTATACTTCTGCTCCAGGGAAAGCATGCAGTAATCTGCTTGCTTTGATGCTATTATTACCCCACCCCACCCAATCCCCCAAAATGTTACTAGGAAACCAAAAGGAACCCTAAACTCCATGTTGCTGGTTTCTGGAATCTGCTCTGTGTCACACACTAAGAACCCTCTCCATAGTTGTTAAGGTTGGAGCTCATGAATTTCATTGTCCAAACAGGAACTAAGGTCCTCACAGGCAAAGGGTGGGGCTAGAGTTGAGCCTGGACTGAGCTAGCCTGGAATTCAGTTGTCCTTTCTAGCAAAGTAACCTTGAGTTGCAGGCATACATGTGCTGCCCTGGATGTCTCTGTGTGGACCTAGAAACCTCAATATCAGAATGTGTCCCCACTGCTCCAGGCTACTTTTCTATGATCCCTCCTTCCCTCCTCACTGGCGACACTTATGCACTACCAGGAGCTTCCAGACCATCACCCTCTCCATTGATGATCCCTACATCCTACCACTCTCTCTGCTGAACAATCAGCCTGTCCTCTCTCACTACAACCACTGTCCTGTGGCACAGACCTCTGCATTTCTTTCCTAGCTTCTCTAGTCTTGCTATCCCACCATCCACAGACCTCTACAGGATGGTTTTCTACAGCATAGAAAGGTCCTAGTTGTAACTATCAGTGGCTTACTACTGCCTAAAACAGTCTCCCAGGTAGGGGATGTCACAGTCATATAATGATCTGACATTATAGTGTGAGAAAATTATTAACTTTTTGGTCTCTTTCAAATTTTCTGATCAAACAATGAGCAAGTCCAACTGGGAGCATAATTTGCTTAACTCTGAAAACTCCTCTAAGTTTTCTTTACAACAAGCCAAAACATGGAGCAAGCTCACAACCCACAGCTGGCTGGAGTCTGACAACTGTTTGCTTTCAGGGCACTCCAGACATAGACACAGGGCTCCTACACGCAAAGGACATTGGTTTTCTCCTTGATCAGAGAGACATTTCCTTACAATGACCTAAAACTTTTAAATTGGATTATAAAAATATATTAACTCAGAACATATGTGGCTTCAAGCTGAGAACAGGGATAATACAGGTGATTCTAAAATGACCAATCAAGAAAGACTGTCTTTTTCTTTTCTTTTCTTCTTTCTTTCTTTCTTTTTTTGTTTGTTTGTTTGTTTGTTTTTCAAGACAGGGTTTCTCTATGTAACAGCCCTGGTTGTCTTGGAATTCACTTTGTAGACCATTGCTGGCCTTGAACTCACAGAGATCTGCCTAACTCTGCCTCCTGAGACGCTGGGATTAAAGGCATGTGCCACAACTGCCCATTGAAAAAGACATTGACTATCCAAATGTAGCTCTCTGATGCTGGCCACACCAAGTCTCCAAGCTTCTGCATTGCCTTTCCGCCTTCACGGTCTGCTCAGACATGCAGACCCCAGTGTCTCTGCCAATGTCCTACCTAAACCAAGTCTCCAAGATAAGTTTGGAAAAAGAGAAATTCAAATGCCACGTTCCACCAAGTATGCTTTCCAAACATCAGCTATCTGCTTCTTCCCAGCCCCAGAGCCTCAGAATGTCAGAGGAAAGTCTGGTCCACATGGAGATAATCACTTCAAGGAAGCCCTTCCCAGGAGATTCTTGGGGTAATTCAGACAGCACCCTGACTCGACACAAACCCTTCATTGACTGTGTGACTCCCCCCAGACTGTTTGCCAATATAACCTATTGACAGAAGCCCACCTTTTCCCATACTGTAGGCCTCTGGTGTATTGTATCTGGTTGATGGACAAGTAGAAGGGAACAAAGTTCAGAGGTCACCATACAGTGAAGTTAGCACCAGTAGCCCAAGGGTGCTGAGGGGACCAGAGAGGTTATAGGTCCAACTATGCCCAAGGACACAGTGGAGGCTCTGGGAGAAGCTCTAGGCCATGTATTGTGTGAATTACTCTACTGCAAGTAACTCTCTCACTGAGATCCCAAACCACCTGTAGTTTCCTTTGTCAAGTTCCTGGGACAAAAAGTCTTGACTAGGGACAAGAAACCTGTCATCTGTCAAAGAAAAGAGATACAGGAAGGCAAATGGACAGGCAATCTTACCCATAGCTTGGTACCAGCTAGCACTGACATTCAGGGAGTCAATCAGAAGGGAATGGTAACTAGATGACCATGGAAATCCTCCTAGTACCTTTCAGTTCACCCTGATTGGCTTTGATTAGTGACCTCCGAGTGTAAACTCCTAATAACGTGGAGAAAAGGCTTCAGTAGTAGCACCTACAGGTCACCTTGGAACACAATGTGCAATTTAACAGTATTGAGAACCAGCTCACTTCACCTGATCAAACTGTGAGGAAAGCCATGATATGCTGATCCCACCCTCACAAGTCAACAAGCGGTCCCAAACCACCTCAGCTCGTTACTCTTTAAACACTGAATTCACCTTACAGTAGTGACCTTAAACCCATTATTAGACTATATTGTAAAGTCCTCACAAGGATATTATTTCAACTTGAAAAAGGAAGACAGAGGCAGGTTCCAAAAAGGTTGGTACATTGAGTTATCCTGCTCCTACGCTGCACTGTTAGTAACTGACTGTAAAGAGAATAGTCTACAAAGGCATTTAGCTATAATGCATCAAGGAACCCCTTAGCAAGACTAAGCCCCTAGGTTAGTTCTGGGCCACCCTCTCTTTCAGGCCAGATCTGTGGGATAAAGACTCTGGACAGATAAGTTAGGGCAAAAAGGATAAATAATAAGCTCTAGAAAGGCAAGAGTTTTCATAAAAATGGAAGCATATGCTTAGCCTTCTCAGGCATTAGTGGGTGTGGGAGAAGCTGAAGACAACTTAATGGTCTAATAAAATGTTTACAGGGCAAAGGATTCTTGCACACAAGTACTGCCTGGGACCAGCAGTCCATCTGCTAAGGCCTGAGGCCCTTTCTTTAAGCAATAGATTTCACTGCAATAGAATTGACTCTGCTGTAGAAAGACCTTCTACCCTGGTGGCTTGGGAGCCCCTCCTTGCTCTATCAATCCAGCTCCCTACTGCCCTGTTGCTCCCCTCCCCTAGCCTGCTTGGAGGTACCAAAAAGGGGTTTTCCATGTCTGTCTTCTCTGTATTAAAGCTTTCAGAAGGAAATCCTTTGCCTTGAGCTCAGCACAAAATCTGTCTGGCCTAGAGGCGAGGCCTATCATTTTCAGGTAAACAGATAGGTGAGAAAACAAATAAATGGCCTAGCAAGGGACAAATCAGTGACAGAAAGGTCTCTATCTCATCTTGATTAACTTCAGTGGACACATCTTAAAGCATCCACTTTAGTTCAAACTGTACAGAATCTGTAGAAATTAACAAGTGATGTGGGGTTCCCCTATGTATGCAATGAATGTGTTTTATTACCATTGGTTAATAAAGAAGCTGCTTCAGCCTATGGCAGGGTAGAATATAGCCAGGCTGGAAGAATACAGAGAAAGAGTAGGTAGAGTCAAAGAGATACCATGTAGCTGCCAAAGGAGAGCACACCGAAACCTTACCCGTAGGCCACAGCTTCATGACAATGCACAGATTAATAGAAATGGGTTAGTTTAAGATGTGTTAGTTAATAAGAAGCGTAAGCTAGGAGGCCAAACAGTGTTGTAATTAATATAGTTTCTGTGTGACTATTTGGGTCTGTGTAGCTGGGAACAAACAAGCAGTCTCCATTTACAAATGGTGCCAAAGAGGACAAACTATTGGTGTGGGATTCTCATCTGTATGCTGTGAATACCATTGATTAATAAAGAAGCTGTTTTGGGCCTATTGCAGTGCAGAATAGAGCAAGGCAGGAATTCCAAGCAGACAGAGGAGGAAAGAGAAGGCAGAGTCAAAGAGAAGCCACAGAGCCACTGCAGGAGACAGATACCAGACACAGGACTGAACCTTACTGGGTAGGCCACAACCACATGGCGATACACAGATTAATAGAAATGGGTTAATTTAAGNCTGTTTTGGGCCTATTGCAGTGCAGAATAGAGCAAGGCAGGAATTCCAAGCAGACAGAGGAGGAAAGAGAAGGCAGAGTCAAAGAGAAGCCACAGAGCCACTGCAGGAGACAGATACCAGACACAGGACTGAACCTTACTGGGTAGGCCACAACCACATGGCGATACACAGATTAATAGAAATGGGTTAATTTAAGATATAAGAGCTAGCTAGAAATATGCATAAGCTAATAGGCCAAGCAGTGTTTTAATTAATACAGTTTCTGTGTGGTTATGTCGGTTCTGGGTGGCCGACAATGAACAAGCAGCCTCTGCCTACAAACTATATCCATATAAAACCTAAGAGAGCTTGGGAAGAAATTCTAGATGCAAAAGAACAGAGTTAAGCACAGATTCTTGGTAGTATTTTCTCGAGTGGGTTCTGTTTGCTAGAGGCAAGCAGAAGCGAAATTCCTTTTAGAGAAGACTTCCTGATTCAGGGTTAGCAGCAAAATCTGCGTGGCTCCTTTAAGAGCCTGTTTCCTGGCTTGTGCTGGTCTTTTCAATGGGTCCTGCAAAGGGGGTTTGCAAGCAGAGTGCTACAAGTTGTTTAATGGTGATACAGACCCACTGCATCCCTGGAGCTGGGGTAATGAGCATGGTTCAAAGAACTGGCAGTGAACATACCTCCGCCATGTTGGAGTGGCAGGACCAAAAGGAAAAGCAGCCTTAGTCCTCACCAGCTTGTTATTTTAAGAAGTGCTCCTGGTCATAAAAGGATTTCAGATACACAATAGGACAGATTCAGACATAAAAGACCTCTAAAAAAGACACGGTGTATTTAAAAAAATGTATGTAGGCTTGGAAAAGAGGGGGGAAAGAATATAGACAGTTATAGAACAGTAAAAGTAATATAAAAGAGTACAGACAGTCATAGATTAAAGGAGTAAGATAAATATTAAAAAGAAATAGAGGAAAAAAGCCATGAAAAGATGGAATATATATAGAGAGTCTAGATTATGCATATTATTGTGTTTTCTTTGAATTTTTTGACTGCAG
>LOJH01032500.1:0-16530 GCA_001685095.1 Ellobius talpinus
CTTAAATTATCCCATTTCTCTTTAACTACATTTTGCCTTTGGGCTTTTTACCTTTGTTTATTCTATATATCTTTTTTTCCATCTTACTCCATGGCTAGCTGTGTGGCTGGCCCCTGGCATCCTCTCCTTTTCCTTTTCTTGCTTCTCCTCTTCTAGTTTTTCTCTAGATTTCTCTTTCTACTTATTCTCTCTTCCTGGCAGCCCCACCTATTCCTCTCTTCTGCCTAGCTATTGGCCATTCAGCTCTTTATTAGACCAATCAGGTGTTTTAGGCAGATAAATGAACACAGCTTTACAAAGTTAAATGCAACATAAAAGAATGCAACACATCTTTGCATCATTAAACAAATGTTCCACAGCATAAAAGAATTAACACATCTTCAACTAATATTTCACGCTATCCCCCCTCCACCTCCCAGCATTCCCTGTCCTGAATTTCAGCAGAACCAGGAAGTGACCCCCAAACTTGGCTCTTTTTCATGGTGGATTGGGCTAAAATTTCATGGAGACCAGCATCTTTCACTAATTACCCGGAAATGTGAAGATGGCTAGATGGTGGCTTCTGGTAGGTCCTGTCTCTCTGTTTAGGGTGGGAAGTTCCCCGTGTCACACACAACCCTGGCTCTTCTCTGTTACTGTGCCTTCCGAATGTCCCAGAATGGGTCCCTAACAGTGTCCTCTCTCAGGCTGTTTGCTTCTGTCTCCGTGTCTTAGAGAAGTTATGCTTTAAAGTGAGAAATTCCAGGCTGAGGACATAGCTCAGACAGTAGAGAGCTGGCCTGGCATATACAAAGCTCTGAACTTGATCTCCAGTGTCGCATAGACTGGGCATGATCATGCAGATCTCTAATCCCAGCACTCAGGAAGTAGAGGTAGGAGGATCAGAAGTTCAAAGTCATCCTCAGCTACCTGGAAAGCTCAAGGCCAGCGATGATATAAGAGAGACCATGCCTCAGAAGGGAAAAACATTTCTAAAAGATGGAATGTTCTCCCTCTTGAGCAGAAACTCATAGCCAGGCCCACTAACCTGCAAACTTTATTTAAGAAACACATGTGGTATATTTTATATGGCAAATACTAATGCACGCATTTCCCTAGTACAAGCATCGTGAAGACATTTAGCAACATTGGAGAGAGCTCCATTTATAATACTAGTTTAAAGTTGAGGAAATTGAGGCACAGGTAACTCAGGAAACTTTTCCAAGCTGATAGTCTGTTGGTGGAAAGTTAGCAGGGGGCCTGTTAGGTGACTGACCGCCCTGGTTAGCATGGAACGGAGGACTATCCCAGGCTGTGGATGAGCTTCACGCATATGGGTCTGGCTGAGTTCAGCTCTTAGTCTCCACGCTCGGCTCACTTGTCAGCCCCAAGTCCCCAGGGGCCCTAAGGAGGAGCGGAGTGGATGAGAGTCGCCTTCACCCCAACCCTTACTTTCCCAGATAAGGAAGCTGAGGCCTGGCTGATTCTCCCCCATACCTCACAAAAGTAGCAAGCTGAGTTTGCTCTTTTGGTTTTAACCCTGAGCATAGTCTACAGCTCCTGGACTTTTACGTTTCCATTCAAACCTTGTCATTGTGGAAACGGGTTCACCACACTTATATATAGGAAGGGACACAAAAGAACCAAATTACCAAATTACCAAATATAAGCAATGAAAGAAAACTGAGACCATATTTGAATGTGACTATGTCCTCTTTGATGGGTATTGTGGGTTGAGCCTCTGGGACCCACTGTAAAAAAAAAGCAAGCAAGCAAGCAAGCAAGCAAGCAAGCAAGCCTCGGAGTTTGCTTAGGGGTACAGTGGCTCTTTATCTTTCATTACTCTTTGGTTGGTTTCTTAAGCCGAGCTGCCAGGCATTCAAGAGCCTTAGACAGGAATAGCCCGCATTACTGCCAGTGGAAGGGGCTAGTGCTCATTTGTGGCAAAGACAGAAGCATATTCTCTCTTCTTCCCTGAGGTTTGAGACCAAGGCTTATGTGAAGTCCAGGCCTCAGACATCTGCTCTTCTCTCTCAGCTTTCTAGGAAACACCCATTACTAGGAAGCAAGCTAAATTGTGTTAATCCCACGGATGGAGAGTAAGACCACAACCACAGTTTAAAGCCAAAATTGAAGCAAGCTTTAATTACATACTGACCAGGTATGGATGGGCTCTGGCCAGGTCCCATCTCTGGGTTTCCAGAAGGTGGCCCTGAATCAAGTTGTGCAATGGCTTAAGTATTTCCTATCAGGCCCAATCAGGGGCAAGCATACAGCCTAATGTACCTCCAGCCTACGTCCAATCAGGGGCAAGCATGCATCCTGACATATTTCCTGCCTGTGAACTTGCCGCCCACATGTGATCAAGCATATCCGGTGCACATGGGTCAAACAGACTTGTTTAGGGGAGTGAAAACATGTGGCTTGTCATCTCTCATAAACAATAGCCTCCAGCATTTCAGGAACTCTCTGTCCTTGGGCAAGGGGCTTGCAGATCAGAGCCATTTTTGCTTCAAGGATCTCCCAGGGAGAGTAATTAAAACTTAAAATGTAACTTTGGCTCTCATACTTGCTGTTCCTTAACCAACTTCAGACTTCTGAGGGCTCCAACATAGTCCAAAGAGAGTGCTCCAGACGTGAACCCTAAGAAACAGGTGCATCTCAAGTGCTGGGGGCCAGAGTCCTGCCTGATCCTATTCCATTTGTGCCTAACCCCAGGCTTCCCATGCACCCACAGCAGCTCTGGTCTGACCATTTTCTAAGCCTGGGTCCCACATGTGGGGACTTGGGGACAGCTCCGTGCCTCTAGAGGCTGCTTGACTGCCATTCTCTTACCACTGGCACCATGTGCTGTGGGGCAACACCCATGTTAGTGACCTTTGCCCTTTATATGACAAAATGCCAGACAAAAGGAGCTTAAAGAAGGAATTGTTTGTTTTGGCATGAGGTATGAGAAGGAATACAGTCTGTTGTGGCAAAGGAGTCATGGTCGCAGATGTGTAAGGCACCTGGGCCACATCACATCCATAGCTGGGATTATAGAAAGTACTCAAAGGCCTGCCTGCCAGCAGCCCAATTTCTCAACCAAGGCCCTAATTGCTGAAGGCTCCATAACCTCCTAAACCAGTGGCACCAGCTCCTGGCCAAGAGTTCAAATGCATGGGACTGTGGACAGTGTGTCTGGAGGGGGAGGTACTTTATATGCAATCCAGAGCAGTGCCCTTTGGCATTGCCCTACCTGATGCCTGGCCTGGGAGGGAAATCCAGGCTGCCCTGCTATCCCTGGCTATGCTGGGGGTACAGCTGGCTTTGCCCACCCACCTCTGAGAAGGCAGCCCAGGGTGCGATGCCGTCCTGGCTGCAGCCTGAAGTGAGGCTGTGTGTCCTGCTGGGAAACATTTGCTTCCCCTTATTAGCTTCCCATTAGGAATTTTGTCAGCTTTTCTTTGAAATAATTTCTTAGGGTTTTTTCAAGGTCAATTGGGAGGCTGTTGCTATAAATACACCGTGGGGGGAGGGGGAGAGCCCCACCCTAATCAAATTTGAGCAGAGACAGGATAAAAATTAACCTTCATTTGAATATGTAAACAAATTCGGCCTTTGGTAATTTCCAGCTGTCCTTGGCCTGGGCTGCTCTAGAGAGGCAGGAAGTGATTCATCTGCCAGATCTCTTTAGGGCAGGGAAAACTTTATTCTTAAAGGCTTTTTACACTTGAATAAGTGCTAACTAATGATAATAGGCCAAGACTGAGAGAAACTCCTGGATTGGAAGGGTGTCCAAACGCCAGAGGGATGAAGAACTCCTCTTCCAGGAGTGGAGGGGCTGACAGAACCCAGGTTGATGAATGCCGACATTCTGAATAAAATCACTCCGTGCCTTCACCTAGGTCAAGAAACGACATTGTTTTCCTGAGCCACGGTGACAGGGTGACAGCGAGGTGACAGAGATTAATAGCCTGGTATTGACTGAGCAACTTGGAGTTCCTTATCTCTGTCAAGTCAAGGCTGTGTCCAAGGGCTGGAAGTGTTATTAGACTTATAATTGCAAAGACATTTAAAGGGTTTCCCCTTAAGGGACTATGAAATCCAATAAACCTTTCAAAAAACCTGGAGCGCTGGAGTGCAAAGCCCATCTGGGAGACTTGTGCTCCCAGGCAAGCGCCGGGAAACCTTGAAGCCGCCAACATGGAATAATGTTTGATTTATGAAGTTGGTTTTGAATTTGTATCAGTTGTTTTATTAAAAATATATGGAAGGAAGCTTTAAATATGAGCAAGCCCTGTAGGTGCTCTCTACATTACATGCCCCATACTGTTGTACGGTGTTTCTTTCCCTCAGCCCTAGGATGGGCTACGGAGGAGCAGGGGAGTGAGTTGTGGGGTTCATTTGGGTGTGCCAAGGATTAAATCTCAATTTTCCAACTTGGTTCTACAGAAGCCCGAGGAAGGCCTGATGCGGAAGTGGGCGTGTGCAGAACGGGTTGACTGGGCAACGCTCAGGCAGCTGCAGGACTCACTCCACAGGCTGGATTTACTTGTCAAAGCGGCAGGACTGACAAGTGGATCGGCTTCTGGAAAAGGCATACCTGCTTCCTTCTGGAAAGTTCCAGCTCTGGAGGTTGTAGGTAGACTGAGAAGGTCTGAAGACCAGTCAAGGAACTCTATATCTGCTGCACACATTGAACCAATGTTCAGCCCCCCTCCATCTTCCCAGGCAGGCTGTCCTTGGATGTTCTAACTCAGCACCAGTCTGCTGAGAGCTCATTCTCACAGTACCTAGGGCTTATCCTCAAGCAAGAACCCCTTTCCCCTGTCAGGTATCGTAGAACAGTCAGCGGGGGCACAAAGGAGGGCAGACACTGGTCAGGAGTGCCCTCGAGTCATGGCTCTGCCACTTCAAGTTTGGAGGAATAACTTCATCAGTAAGCCTGAGTGTTCTTGTCTGTAGGATGATGATGAGGATTCAAAGATGTCTTAGGGGTTCTTCAGAAACAAAGGGCTGATGGCTGTATACTGCTGCCTCCCAGGATCCCTTCTGGATGGGCAGGGTTGCCTGAACAAGGCTGTGCAGCTTAGAGGGGGTCAAGTGGGCCTTGTAGAACTTGAGTCTGATAGCAACCCCCTGATCACCATTAGACTCCCCCCAGTCACTTGCTACTGTTCACAGAGTGCTTTGGGGTAACCCCTGGGTGTCCAGCAGCGAGGGAGCTGTACAAATCTGTGGTGCCTAGTGATGACTATCCATCGGATCAACACTCACTGTGTGAGAACGTCCCAGCAGGCAGGCTGTCTACTTGGGGTCGCAAGCTGCAGTTTGATCTGGAAAGAGCCTCAGTCAGTAGTAATAAGTCCAATGGAGTCTTCCTTCAAAGCCCTGAGGGTTGATGGAGTGGGACGGAACTGGGAGTACAGGACACCCTGAGGGATCGAAGACTGCTTCAGGGGGGAAGAGGACCTGGCGGGCTGTGGAGGATTGCTTCAGGGGGCGGAGGACTGATTTGGAAGTGGAGAAGTACCCTGGGATGGAGGACTGCCCCCAGAGGTGGAGGGCCGCTTTGGGGAGGAGAGAAGGGCTGGTTGGTAGGTTGTGGTTCAGCGTTCTACCCCCAGGGCTAGAACACAGCCTGGCTTCTTCCCAGCATGATGTAAGACACCTTCCCATCCCCCACCTCCACCTCATGCTCTTCCTGGGCTCTTTCATGGTGGGTTTTGTGAGCCTGAGAGTCCAGGAGTGAGCTAAAGGAGGAAGGTCAGGATTTTGATACACAAGTAGGAACCATGGTCTGGGCTGCCCTTCAGGGCACAGGAATGAGGGCATCTCATCTTGACACCCCTCCTGTCGCTCTTCTGGAAGAGACGGCTAACCTTGTGTCTGTAGAGGCCAGTGTTTGGGGCTGATGGGAGTGGGGAAGTTTCTTACTCACTGTGTTGAGGTTGGTAGTCTACCTAGAACCTCTCTCCCCGTAACATGGTCTCCCTGTTTCCCAAAACCAAAGCATTCAAGATGCCTCTTGCTCATCACTTTCCTCATTTCCCACCCACATCCCTTTTTGGTCACATTTGTTTCTGATAGGCTCCTGTGTTGGCTAATGCTATCAGCCTGACAGAATCTAGAATCATCTGGGTGACAGACAGGCCTCTGGGCATGCCTGTGGGGGATTATCTTCACTGTATTCATCAAGGATGGATAAAGCACCCAATGTGGGTGGCAGAATTCCCTTGCTGGTCCTGGACTCTCAGTGGAGACAGGTTCCTGAGCAGACTGCAAGCGTCCTGACTACGCATGTGACCTGACCAGCTTCTTCACGCTCCTGGCGCTGCGACTTCTCCACTGTGAGAGACTGTAACTTGGGAATGTGACCCTACATAAGTCTATTATTCCTTAAGTTGCTTCTGTCAGAGACTTTTATTATAGCAACAGGAAAAGAACGTACTACTGTTCCCTAAATCTCTGGCCCCGCACCAGGACTGTGCCCTGCAACCTTGGGAGGGACCCTGGTAGATGGCATCACTTCTGGCTAGGTCACTGCTGACCTTAGGGCAAGCCATTGTTGCTTCAGTGGCCTTCTTGGGCCTTAAGATCCCATTCATTGCTAACATTTCCCTCCTACTATTTCCTGTGGGCTTGATCTTGCCCAGTTAGGGTCTCATGACTCTGGATCTAGGCTCTGTAGATGTTTTTCTGAAAGATAATCTTCACCAGTCTGTTATGCTTTGTTCTGCTGTCTGAAAAATTGAGTAAATCTTTGTAAAAGTGTTCAGTCCTCTATAGCTATGCCCACTGGAGACAGTAAGGATTGAAAGAAGGAAGGGGCTGGGCAGGACCAACAGAGACAGGAGTCTGCAGATGGCTCTTACTGCAAAATTTTCCAAACTGGCTGTATTTGAAGATTACCTGGGTCTCTTGTGTCCTAATGGATTCACAGCCAGAGTCAAGAGAAGACAGGGCACAACCCATATGCCATCAAAGGGCCCATAAAGAGCAGGTCAGCTTGCCTGTGGAGACTTACAACATCCTGTGGGTTTCTCTTGGGATTTCTAATAAGCTGGCACACAAGGAGTGTTGGTGACAGAGAGGTAAACAGAGGCGGTCCTTCCCTCCTCTTGTGGAAATGAGCTTACTTGTTGGTAGATGGGGTCTCATTTTACAGTTTGGGCTGGCTTAGAACTCACTATGTAGACCTGGTTGGCCTCAAGCTTTGTGTCTTGGTGTGGGGTACAGGCAGGAAGCAAATCAGCTGCTCAGTAAAGGGCAAGACAGACATTTGAGTGGTTAAGCCTATCTTTGCCTGGGACTCCTCATTCTTCTCTATGCTGGTTTCTCCCACTGACTTCAGTTCTGACATTTGTTAATTTGATGCCCCTGTGCTACCTGTAAAGAGCCTTTCCCATCCTATCCTTCATGAGAGTAGGTGGTCCATCCTCCTTCCAGATCCTGAATGCTAGATATAGCTTCCTCCTGCAGTGCTTGGACAAACTGCCAACGCCATCAGTGACTACTCTCCAGCCAGTACCGCTCTGTTGCCTGCATACTGTGGACTGGCTGCCCAAGCCCATGGGCTGTGTCCCTTCTTCCTGAGGGCATCTTACACTGCAGGGTTGAGATGACCCAGGAATAAGGGGCATGCATAACCTCTGTATCTCTCTCTGGAAATCAGAAGATGCTAAAATATGGTGACAGATATGTGCTGGTTGGTTTTAGTCAACTTGATACAGACAGAGAACTCTCAGAAGAACTCTCAGACTGGAGAGATGGCTCAGCCATTAAAGGCGAGGCTCACAACCTAAAATAGAAGAGGGTCTCTAACTGAGGATTTGCTTGCAGAAGGCTGGTCTTTTGGCATGTCTGTGGGGGCATTTTCTTGATTGCTGTGTGATGCAGGCCATAAGCCCTGGACAGTAAGGAAGGTAGCTGAGCGAGCTGATAAGCAGCATCCATCCACGGTTCTTGTCTCTGCTCCTGCTTTGGTTCCTGCCCCAACTCCCTTCAACGATGCATTATGACCCAGCAGCATAAGATGGAACAACCTCTTTCCTTCCCCAGTTGTTTTGCTTATGATATTTAACACAGCAACAGAAACCAAACAAGAAAAAAAAACTGAACTGCATTCTTCTTGAACAGACCAGTTCTTCAATGCAAGAGGAGAGAGAGTGGTAATTTGCTCTGCAGAGTAATTTTCATGAACTCAAGATGCCAGAACTTTTATGGCACATGCCCAGCAGTTCCAAACTTCTGATAAGAGCAGACAGTGCTATGCCAGCTATGATTTGAATGCTGACCACCTGTTAGCAGCCTTAGTTCCGGTTTGGGTTCTACCACAGCCAATGTCCCGCAATGCAGATTGCTAACCACAAGGCAATGGCAGGTGTTTTAAGTACTTTTAAGGCAGGGTTTCATGTCTCTCCTGCTGGCCTTGAACTTACAAAGATCCACCTGTGTCTGCCTTCCAAGGGCTTGGATTAAAGCCACAGGCAGCAACGTTTTATTTATTTATTTTTGTATGAGTGTGAGTGCAGACATGCACACAACTGCCACCTCACTCATAAAGAAACCGGAGGACAGTACTTAGCAGCTGTTCTCTCCATCTGCTGGTAGGGAGGGCTCGAACTCAGGTCACTAGACTTGACATGAGTGTGTTTGCCAGCTGAACCATCTCCCTGTGCAATGCTTTAAACGGTCACTCACAGCACAGGCAGTGGGTCTGGCCAGGTGGACCCATGTGTGATGCTGAAGCAAGAGAGTCTTCTTGCCCTCTTGCATGCTGCTGTGCGTTATGGGTCATGTCCCCTGGGGAAAGTGTCCTGTCTCGGGTTCACGACCATCCGTAAGCATGACGCTGGCCAAGTAGTTTCTCCTACAACACATTCTTTCTCCCACCCACACCTCCAGGATGTGTGATCGCATGGGCCTGCCACTCATTCAGAGGCCTAATGGTGTGGTGGAGATTTGGGGACAGACGGAATGGGGTGCTGGGCTGGCCAGCATGGACACATTGGGCAGACAGGCTGTGATGGCACAGCGGGTGTCTGGACAACCTTCTTGGCCATGCATATGCATGACACAGGCCTTAGGGAGCTGGGGACTTGGCCAGCCTCCAAGAAGGGCACCATATGGAAAGTGTGTGGGTTTTTTTTTTCAGAACTTCAAAACAAAAGAAGGAAAAAGGAAAAAAGGAAAGATATAAAACTTAGAGATAGGATTATGCAAGGTTACTGATGAAAAGATGCATAAGGTAGCCTGACTAGTTAGTTGTTCCAGACTCATGGGTCCAGAGTAAGAAACTGAAGAATTGGGAGCCTGAGTCCAGAGGGGAAGGAGGAGCCAGGTGTCCCCTGAGGCCCCTGGAGAAGGCAGCTTCTGGTTTCTGGGTGTCCTGCTGGTCCTTCTGTGGACTTCCTGCACAGAAATCTGTAGCTTTGGGTTTCTGGTCCTTTCTGGTAATTAGACAAGCTCCTGGCAGCTGGTATTTTACATAATGAGTTCTTTCAGTGTATCAGCCCAGATCATTCTCTTTTTTTTCCTACAAGCGCCTTTAAATTTTCCTTTTGACTTGAACCATTTATAAAAATCTAAAACCATGGTAGAAGACACCTAATGGAAAGTGTGCTGTCTTAATTATGAGTTTCTGTGTGGTGTTTATTGACGTGGAAATATTTGTATAGTATGTTCTTTTCTCCTATTGTGGCAAAAGTAACAAATTCATTTTCTTAACAATTTCCAGGTATACGACAAGCACTTGCTTAGCCTCAGAGCCTGCAAAAGGCCTCACTTTTCATAATAGCCCACAGCCACTGAGTGGCCCCCTGCAGCCCCTGGCACCCCCGCTTCAGCTTCTCTCCTTGACCACAGTCCTTTAAACAACGTATGGAAATGGAATTGTACAGAGGTTGCTTATTTGTCACTGACATTTTTGCTTAGCAGGATTTTTTTTAAAGGCTTAATAATTTTATATTCCATGTATCCATTGTTTTCCTTTATCTCTGAATGGACATTTAGGCTGTACCTACCTCTTGGTTATCCTAAATAATGCTTTAGTGGACACAGCGATGCAAGTCTATCTTTAAATCCTGGTTTAAATTCTGGCGGATAAACATATCGAGGTAGGATTGTCAGGCTGTATGGTAGTTCTAGTTTTAATTTCTTTGAGGCATCCTCACACTGTTTTCTGTGCCTGCTGTGCCATTTGATACACCTGCATTGTGCTGGAGTTCCATGTTACTTGTGTTTCCACCCTACCTTTACTATGTCTACACACACAGTTCAGTAATGTCAAATATTTCCACGTTGTTGCGTAACTCATCTCCAGAACTTTCCATCCTGCAAAAATTTAAACCACATGGCTTGGGTGTCTATCACTTGCAATGAAAGAGCCATAGTTACACCCTCAGCATAGAGCGTACCAGCTCCCCACAGAGAGAAATACAAGCTGAGTCTTCCTAGTTATGCCCCAGGTGTCAGTGGGCAGATATTGGCATGGTGAAGAAAGCTGCGCCCTGGGACTACTGAGATGAGATAGTAACAGTCCCGGGAGATGAGAGACGTTCCAGTGCCATGGAGAAACTCATTTCCTCCAAACAAAAATGTTTTCACTCTCTGAACCACTTGACTGTAAGCCTGGTACCCTGTGGGCACTTGCAGGGTGCTCGGTGCCCAGCCTTGTCCTTTCTTGGCAGGACAGGGGATTGATTTCTCCTAAGACATACCTGGGTCCACATAAACAGTGTCTGATGCAGAGGTTAAAGCAAGCTCTTGCTCTCGAGCTGGGAACCCAGTGACTTTCCAGACGTCTCAGGCCTGGAGCAGGCTGGGCTAAAACTGCTGTTTCCCTGTCCTTTCCTTTGAAGGAGGGCAGCTGAAGGTCACACTGCAAACTGGCTGAACCTACAGAGGGAATCTTTCCCAGGTAGTTGGGGGAACAAGTGTTTGGCAACATGTCAAGGCTAAGAACACCCTTGTAATAAAGAAGGGGAAAACTGCCTGAAAATTCAGAGGAAATTGTGGCTTAGCCATAGTCCCTGAGGAAAACTAGTGTCTGTTTGTGATGCTGTCTCTCGTCCCTGCTGTCTCCTGAGAGTCCATTATTCATTTGTAGTTTATTAGCTAATTATGCATGGCCAAGGGAGTCTGAATCACTTCATTTAGACACTAGCATTTCACAAAGCTCTGTTGAAGCACTTTCTGATGGATTCTGGGAGTGTTTAGACAGCATAGGGGATAGTTTTGGGGAACCAGAGATGTCCCCCATCCCTGCCTAGCTAGCAGGGCCCTTCCTGCCTGCCTCCTCCATCCACACCCCAACTGTTTTGCTCCCACTTACCAGTGGTGGCGTGAATCTAGGCAGATCATCCTGCTCCTGGGTGACACACAGTCCCCTGCTCTCTGGCTCTGCCTGCTGTAGTCAGCGGGCTGGCCAGGAACATGAGAGCACGGATCTGAGAAAACTGGCTGTCTGCTGTGCTCCCAACTCCCTAGAGGGCTGAGAAATGCCAGGCCTTAGAACTCGGTGACTCTGTTTACCCAAGAGAGGTACTATACATGGACACAAGATCCAGGGAGCTCTTTACACTGTGGTATTATCAGCAAAGGACAGCACACAACTTCAGCCAAGGGACAGGGAGAGAGCTGAGGAAAATGTTCCCCCTCCAAAGGCATGGACCAAGCAGTTATGAAGATCAATATAGGACTCATTTATGGCAAGAAATTGGTATGAAAAATGCCATAAGATTTTTCCATGGAAAAATCTCTCTCTCTCTCTCTCTCTCTCTCTGTGTCTGTCTGTCTGTCTGTCTGTCTCTATTTATATATGTATGTATATGTGTCTGTAGATATGTCTATATACATGCATATACAAATCTTGTTAGGTGATGGGACTGTGTTCTGAGAAATGTGTCTCTAGACCACTGTATTGCTGTGTGACCATCATGGAGTGCTCCCACAGCCTAGAAGGGACAGGTCAACCACTTGAAAGGACCTTGGTGCAATCCGAAGACACAGTAAACAGAGTAACACAGCACAGTGTCTAGAGTCTAGAATAAAGACACAAATCTAGTGTAGTAAAAACAGAAATGACAAGATAGCATTCATGATGATCACCTAGCATGCTGGCTGTGGTTGTGTGTGCTTCTAAGTGTCTGCACTTTGGCAGCTCCCCAAAGATATGAATCATACATCAGATATGTAACTGCATGTGTCTAGTTGACTATATATATATATATGTTTGGCAAACATATACTATAAATATATAAATAAATGGCATATAACTGATGATAAATTTGATGTTCTGTTTTGAGTGTGGATTTATACATATTTGTATCATGGTGAAAGACAGCATTGGGCCAGAATTACATGTGAAATTGGTAACTCAGAAGCCTCAGGTTCTAAGGACGCTTGTTCTCCCACATGACTTCCTGACAGAGAGTGGGACTGGCTTTGGGATTCTCGCTTCACTTTGTCTGAATCAGGTGTTTTACTTATGTCCTGGTTGTAGCTTTTGCCAGCATGATACAAATTCAGATCACCTGCTAAGAGGGAATTTCAGTCAAGAAAGTGTCTCCATCAGATATACATAGGCAAGCTTGTCTTGATTGATGATTACTCTAGGAGGGGCCAGCTTACTATGGGTGGTACCTTTCCTGGGCAGGTAGTTCTGAGTGCTGTAAGTAGACTGAGCAAGCCACAGAGAGCATCCTCCATGGCCTCTGCATCAGTTCCTGCCTCCAGGTTGCTGCCTTGAGTTGCTAACCTGACTTTCCTTTATGATGTGTGTGATCTGGAAGTGTAAGCAAAATAAACCCTTTCCTTCCCAGGTTGCTTCTGGTCCTGGTGTTCTATCACAGTGCTGAAGTCAAATAAAGATCATTTGTTAGAAGTGTCTATTTAGCAAATACAGACACGAATTCCCCCACCTGCTTCATATGCTCGCTCTGCACCTGACTTCCCTCCCGGGCACCACCCTTGCACCGTCAACTCTGCCTCTCTTGTCTAGGACAGATTTTAATAAAGCCGCTGCATGCGGCTGAGGATTTCAAGTCTGATTTCCACTGTTTGGAGTCCTAGGGGAAGGAAAGCCTTGTTTAATTCAATTCATAACATGATTAATCCAACCATAAACCTGATGACTTGAAAGGACAGAGGAGGAGGTACTAGAGCCCAGTCACAAAGTGGGAAGTCCTTCTCTGGCTTGCCACCAAGTGAGGCTCTTGAGGGGCTGCTGGTCCCTCCGCATCTGTGAAAGTCACTCGAAGCATGTTTCCATCAGTACTTTTTCCCCTTTCCTCCAATGCTCTGCACTTCCCAGTTGGGTAACAGAGTCAGACATGTTGGGTAAGGCTGTCTAAAATCACAAGGCTAAAACTTTATCAAAAACTTGTACTAACTCGGTTCTCCTGGTTTTGTGTCAAAGAGAACTAGGTGTTGTTTAAAGTAAACAAACAAAACGCCTTGGACATATGGTAGGTTTCCTCTTGATTACTCCATATTTGCAAGCCGAGTCCAAGGAAATAATTCCGCATATCTACATGGGGAAAATCTCCAGCCCTGGTGTATTTATCGCCGCATAATTTGTAATTTAACATCTTGAATCAAATTACATACATCCTAGTCGGGGAAAGACCGCTATCAATAACAGAGTGATTATTACAAAACTGTTAAAAAAAATGTTTCGTATGGCTCAAATAACACTAACGCCCACAAATGCTGAGCAACATCCAGCTGAATGAAAATAATTGTATAAAGTTGCTTGGTTGTAACTTGATGGAAATAAATATATGTGAAAAGGTAGAAGGGCCATACATTCTCTCATTCAGAGGGAGAGATTTGCCTGCTGAAGTGGTTGGGATGAGACTTCAGGACCAGTGCCTACGAAGGGTGAGGGATGTAGAATTCTTACTATTTCCTGGGGTATCCTTGCATATGCATATATTCTTAAAATGCACATAGACAGAGTTATAACATGCAATTCTGGTCACACCATTGCACTTAATATTGGACAGATGCCCAAATATTGATATATGTAGGGCTATCTGATCTAGCTTAAGGGAAATATTATTAGCTCTGGTTATTTTAATGATTACTATTAGTATCTAATTCTTAAACATGTTTAATTTTAATCCTTCTAATGCATTCATCATGCTTATTTGGCCACATGACCCTTGAAAGTCATGTCCTTTTGCTATATAAACAGTGCTGAGAAGAACACTTCTGTGCATATGTCTTTAGGTACATAACCTTAGGATCGATTCCCATAGAGAACTGTATTTTAAATCACAGCATAAGGATTTTCAAAAGTCTCCAGGATTTAAGTTCCCAGGGCTGGAGAGATGGTCCCGCAATTAAAAGTACGTGTTGCTCTCACAGAGGACCCAGGTTCAGTTCCCAGCATCTGTCTGGTGTCTGTAATTCCAGTTCCAGATAATCCGATGCCCTCTTCTGGATACCCTCTTTCAGTGCCCCACAGTCACCAGGCACACATGTGGTATACATGCATATATGCAGGATGTTTTAGGGTTACTATTGCTATAATGAAACATCATGATCATGAGCAATGCGGGGAGGAAAGGGTTTGTTTGGCTTATGTTTCTTTATCGTTGCTCATCACCAAAGAAGTCGGGACAGGAACTCAAACAGAGAAGGAACCTGGAGGCAGGAGCTGACGCGGAGGCCATGGAGGGGTGCTGCATACTAACTTGCTTCTTATGGTTTGCTCAGCCTGCTTTCTTGCAGAACTTAGGACCACCATTCCAGGGGTAGCTCCACCCAGAGAGGGCTGGGCCTTTCCACATCAATCACTAATTAATGAGATGTGCTAGAGGCTCGCCTATAGCCTGGTCTCATGGAGCATTTTCCTCGACTGAAGCTCCCTTCTCTCTGGTGACTCTAGCACATGTCAAGTTGACATAAAACCAGCCAGCACCAAGGCAAAACAACCATACCCATAAAGTAATAACATAAATCTACAAAAATAAAATAATGAAAAAACTCCCAGCTGGATGCTGTAGTGCCCACTGTAACTGTAGCATTTGGGAGTCCGAGGCAGGAGGATCAGGCCTTCCTAGGATATATGAGACTGTCTTAAAGCATATAAACAAGCAGTAAACAAACGTGTTCCATTTTCTTTATTTCTTTACTCTTTATTTCTGAAGCTGTTTCGCAATGACTTTATTGGTTCTGCTTGTCATGATCAATGTGTGCCTTTAAAAACAATTACTTGCTTTAAATTTTTTTATTTACTATTTTAACTTTGCATTCCAACCAAAGTTTCCCCTCCCTCCTCTCTTCCCAGTCCCCCCTCTCCCATCCACCCCTCCTCTTCTGTTTCTCTTTAGATATAGGTGGGCAGGGTGACCAAGAGTCTTTACTCTTAAGATGAGGAAGTGTTTTCTCTGAGAACTGTGTCGGGCTGAATATAATGGATCCACGAAGTCATCCTATCCATACTATGAGGACATGCTAGCTAAGTCCTATCCCATGTCCCCTGTATTAATCTACTTTGCAGTCGCTATGATAAAAAATACTATGACCAAAGCTACTTATAGAAGGAAGGGTTGATTTTGGACTTGTGGTTCCAAATGATTAGAGTCCATCACCCTCGTGGCAGACAAGCCTGGCAGTTGAAGCAGCAAGCTGAGAGCTCACATCCCTAGCCTCACAAACAGGAAACAGAGAACTAACTGGAAATGGTACATGGCTTTGGAATCTCAATTTCCACCTCCAGTGACATACTTCCTCCATTAAATCTAGACCTCCTAAGCTGCCCAAACAGTTGCCCCAACTGGGAACCAAGTATTCGAACTCTTAAGACTATGGGGTGCATCTCATTCAAACCTCTGTATCCCTTTAATGGAATTTCAAGGGTTGATGTGGTTAACCCACAGAGTGTTGAATCCTGAGGAAGCAATCTGCCCCTGCTACTTCACTCTCCAGTGGAGGTACTGACACCCTTTTGGTGACAGTAGGCTAGTCCGCCAGGCTCAGTCATCCTCCCTGCTGCTGGTGTCTGGCACTGGTTGGAACATGGCCACACTGTCCTAGTTCCTGGGCAGGTATGTCACCCACAGCAGAGGGAGCTTCTCAGAAGGATGTGTTTGGCAAATGTGAGACCCCTGTCAGGGCCATGATGTGCAGTGTCAACTGTAGGAAGCATCGCTTGCTTATGTGTGCTGGACACTCGTAAATCTTAGCAAATCCATTGTGGTCTTGAATGCCTGGTGGCAGTTATTGGTGCAGCTTGATGGAATTTTCTGGGTTGTATCCTAAGCATATGAGTTTACAATTCCCTATCATCTATGAAATTAGGTATTGTCCTATGACTTGCTTTGATGAATGGAATGTTAGCATGTGTCTCTTCCAGAGAGAAGCTTTAAGAGCTAACCTATGGTTGGTTCCTTTCCTACTGTGGCATGGAGACTGGCCACATTCCTCAAGCCAGATACTCTGTCAATCAGGATCTCAAAGTGAGAGCAAATCATTGAACCCTGAGACAACCTATGAGTCACAGGGTGTATGAGTGAACAAAGTTTGCTATTTTATGTATTTTTTATTGTAGGGCGCCGC
>LOJH01032502.1:2818-16529 GCA_001685095.1 Ellobius talpinus
GTGTGTGTGTGTGTGTGTGTGTGTGTGTGTGTGTGTGTGCGTGTGTGTGTGTACAAGTACACCAAGTCAAAGTCAAGAGGAGGCTGAGTGGTAGTAGCTCAAGCTCAGGGTTCTAACCAGCACATGAACTCCATCAGTTCCTCGGGCTCTTCAGGACCACTGGGAACCTAACATCTGGGAGGCAGTCAGAGGGAAGATGGGGACTGAGGAAGGAAGGAGGGAGGGAGGCTAGGCTTACCTGTTCCAGGAGCCTCGGGCTGTAATCAGTCAGCGCTGAAGACTGGCTGGACTTGTAAAACCTGGGCACATAAGCCAAGTACTCCCCCTGGAGGTGGTCAGAAGCTGGGATCTTGAATAGGTGCTGGCTTCCCAACTCCAGCCCATTTTACAGGTACAAGTTTGTGTTTCTGGACTCTCTGGCCATTGCTCAAACAGAGACCCATGTGATGCTGGGGACAGAGATGCAGAAGTTAAAGCACTTTGCCGTCGGTCATCGAGAGTGCATCTGGAGCACAGATGGACAGCTTGGGGGGCACGGTTAGCGTGCTGCTCTAGAGTGGGACTCTGCCAGCCCCTCGTTTAGATAGATGGGGTTCACACAGGCAATACTGTCCCAGAGTTATGGCCCAGGCCCCGTAGGAAGGACTGCTCCAACTCATGTCCCTCTACCTAGTCCTACAGGATGCAGAGAGCTACTTCAACACGTCAGGTCTGGGCCCACTGCCTGAGATCCAACCTGCCTGGTATCACTGACAGGTGCCAGCCTGGGCCCAGGATGGCAGACTCTAACCCTGGTACCTTTCTGAAACTGATCATCTTCCACAGAATGGATGAGCCTTTCAACCCAGGGTCCCTGGGACTAGGATAGAAGTGGGGCCAAGGACTCCCTAGTCCATCTCCAACCCCAAACTTTAAACTCTCAGTTTTGTTCTGAACTTGGAAGTTGAACTCAGAACTTCCTGAAGCTCTTAAGATGTTGGCCACCGCTGCCCCATCACCTGTCATAGCTTTGGCTTGCCTGGATACCTCTTCAGGTAGGCTCAGTGCTGAGTTGGCTGGTGGGGCTTCCTTGCTCCCCTGAAGACACTTCCGACTGGCCCATATCTGGATCTCTGAAAGGCTTTTTTTATTTTTTGTTTTGTTTTGTTTTGTTTTGGTATTTCAAGACAGGAATACAGGGTTTCTCTGTGTAGCAGTTCTGGCTGTACTGGGACTTGCTTTGTAGACCAGGCTAGCCTCAAACTCTCAGGGATCCTCCTGCCTCTGTCTGCTGAGTGCTGGGATTAAAGGCATGCACCACCATGCCCAGCCTCCTGAAAGACTTTCTGCAGGCCAAATGTTGTGAATCCTGGGTCTTCAGAGCAGTTCCCAAATCTAACATCCCATAATACTGATATAGGAGCAGTTCACACTGTGTGTACAGCTGGCTTTCTGACCTCCAGGGCACAGAGAGCCTGGAAAAGGGGAACTCTGTGTCCCCCACTTCCAATTAAACAGCAGGAAAAGGGGTCTACAAAAGCTGAAATTCCAGAACTCAGCTTGAGTATTGTTTTTTTTATCCCATTTCCTCTCTGTTAGGAGTGTAAAACCTTTGTTAGCTTGTACGTCATGTTGCGGCACTCATGGCAAAGGGGCTCATGGATGCCACCTTTTCAGGATAATACCTAACTGGGTGAAGGGAACCGAGGGTTACTCAGCATGTCTGCACACAAGTCCCCTGAGCTTGGTGACTACAGAAGACCCTGGTTTCATCTTTGGAGAAGAACTGTCTGCCCTTAGCTAGGTTCCGGAGTCAGCCCCGGTGTTAGGCTGGGCATTGCTTTTCCTCACTCCAGCCTTCCTCAGCAGCCTGCCCTCTTTCTCCCCACCTGGCTATAGTCTAGAGAGTTCCCAAGGGAGTAGTTGATCCCCTTCTGTGCCCAGGCCTCTCTGCTCTAGTGTTGTGTGATACCCACCAGAGAAGACCACTCGGACATGGATTCAAGCCAATAGAAAGTCTTTATTAGCTGGCTTGTAACTACACTGGGTGTTTGTGGTTTGACACACCTCAGTTAGCAGGAACATTTAACCTGAAGCAGAACTACAGAAGCCAAACAAGTAAGGTTAGAACGTGTAGAGATTTTCCCAGAAGTATGGAACTTGATGGATTACATCTTTGTTCTTGTTTTGACTGGTGGTGCTGCCTACATGATGGGTTTCAAGGTCTGAAAGGTACTTCCATCATGGCGTGAGTTGTGCTAAGATCTGGAGGGTCTGTAACATGAGTCCACTGCCAAGCTAGAGACATCAGCAAAGGCAAACCGCACAGGGGGCAGGGGAACCTAGCCCTCTTCCCTCTCAACCATGTGAAAAGATCTGGGAGGACCCCTCCTCCCAAAGGGCCTCCTAGCTCCAATTGCTCATGGTAACCTGGGTTTTGGGCAGCTGTCTGGCTCTCTGCCTGGTCCCTCTTCATCGGATGGGCTGTGTGTGCCATTTGCCTGGCTCTGCTGTGGTTGTCCTGCATGCCCTTCAGTCAAGGTGTGCTTCTCTCACTGAGATTTGAGGAGAAAACAGCAACATGAATGGATAAAGGATAATGTAAGAACTGAGTCCAAGCAAATCTCACACTTAAAATCAAGTATTTGTGGCTGTGTAGGGGGTGCAGTGGACTCTTTGGGGCCCGGACTTTGCTGCCCAAGTAGTCTCCAGGCAATGGACAAAACAACAGAGGGGACCAAGGCCCTTTCTTGACTAGAGGTGAAAAGAGGCGGGCAGGGCAGCTATTGCAGATGGAAGAAAGGAAGGCTATTTTTCCACAGGGGGAATGTCTCAGTGATAGACACAGGGACTCTAAAAATAGTCCTGCTGAGATGCTAATGGCCCTTGGAGTAATTGCTGATGTCAGGGTGGGAGTCTTGGCATTTGCTCAAGTGGCTGAGGGCGGGAGGTGCCACTGGCTCCAGAGTGGGACTGGAGTCAAGCCAGGGAGCTCAAACTCCTGTGGACAGATGAGGGCCAGGGTTGAGGTGAGACAGTGAAGCTGGAATGAGTGGCACCCTATGATGCCAGGGACTCAGAAATGGGGACACCTCAGCTTAGGTAGGGTGTGAAATGTCTAGAACAGCTCGGTTTAGCTGGAAAGGACAGAGGCAGGCTGAGGAGACTTCTGTGGAGGTAGAGGTTGCTCTTCCCATAGCCTACTGCGTAGTCCCTAGCTGGAAGCTGACCCTGGGTCATGATGAGGAAGGAGAGTCTACTCCAGGGGCAGCCATACTGACCTGGGCAAACAAGGCCAGGCCCTATTGTTCTTGCAGGGTGAAGTGGATTTTCTCCCATTGCTTTTCTGTGTAAGTCTGTACCCTGGTGTCTGGTGCCTCCGGCAGGCTGACGAGCACTCTGGCAAATGCCTCTACCTTCATAGGATCAAAATAAAGGCCCTGGCAAGCATACAGAGTAAAGGAAGAGCCTGCAGCCATCAGGAAGGCTGTGAGAAACCATATTTTGTGCCAGAGCAGCTCATGGGGAGGAAAAGGAAGCCCTAACCTTCTGTATAGCAGCAAAGGCAGGGTCAAAGGTGACTTTGATCACATAGTCTTGATCAAGGCTATGGCAGGATGGGGTGAGCATACCTGTATCCCAGGAGCATGACTCCAGCAAAGGCCTTCTTGGAGTTGTATCAAAGAGTTCCACCATAGCCCGGAATGGAGGATAACAAAGGTTTATTTATTTATTTGGGGATAAACTCACAGTAAGGGTAGCGATCTGCAGCCCTCTGCAGGTGCTGGGACCTGGAACCGAATCCAGCAGGAAAAAGGACCATGCATGCTTCTCATCTGCACTTATAGTACATGAGACCACGCTCTAAGTAGGCCAGTACCTTAAAGGCTATTGGCTGAAGGAGTTCCCACAATACCTTCTTTTGCTTGATGACTTGGGTGAGCATAGCAGCTAGGCTCTGAGTTAAACCCATTCCCCCACAGTGTGTGTCCCTTAGCTCCCTCCCTCCTTGGCTCTTAGATGACAGTTATGGCAGGACAGCCTTTCCTTCCAGCCACTCAACTGTCTCCAGCTAGTCACCTCTGCCACCAAGAGTTCAGGTTATCAGTCTTCACATGGTTCCTCCATCAACACCCTTGGTGGGAGGCACGCAGGGAATGTATGACTTGTGGTTCTAAGTGGTGAGGACAAAAGAGATAGTTAATCAGAATTGATTTTTACCTGCTTGCTGTCCCTGGTTTCAGAGAAAGGACAGGGAGCTTCATGAGCCCAGGGAAGTGGCTGGTTTAATCGGTGATGACATGTAGATTATCAGGGGCAGAAGGTACACCCCAAAACTTTCAGAGTGGTCAGAAAATGTGGCCGCAGTGGAGAGTCATAACATAGAGCAGGGGTTCTCAACTTTCCTGATGCTGCAACCCTTTAACAGTTCCTCATGTTGGGGTGATCCAACATGAGATTATTTCATTGTTACTTCATAACTGTAATTTTGCTGCTGTTATGAATTGTAATGTAAATATCTGTTTTCCCATGGTCTTAGGTGAGCCCTATGAAAAGGTTGTTTGACCCTCCCAGAGGGGTCATGACCCACAGGTTGAGAACTGCAGGCAGAGAGTCATGCTATTCCAGCTCTCAGAGTAACATAGTTCTTCCTCTTGGCCTCTGAAACACTGGACACACTCACAAGGGTCATATCTCCTCTTGTAGCTTTGGAGACTAGATACAGGGTAGGGAATGTCTGTCATCATCACACAGTCAGTGTGGGACACATGGGATGACGGGCATCTGGGGTCACGCCCTGAGCATCTTCACCCCTCATCGTCACCCTTCTACCACACTCTCCCTCCTCCCACTGAGCCTCTAGTTCGTCCACTTACCTCCACTTCTCACCTCCCACTTGGAAATGGTGCTACAACTCAGGTCAAGGACCTGGGTAAAAGATACCTTCCTAATTCCTACTGCTGCACAGAACCAAATGCAGAGATGCCCACTGGCCCTGAGCAAGAAGCAGTGCACACTGCAGGTGGGACCAGAGAGCCTCAGTTTCAGTAGAGACAGCACTACCTACTGGCTCAGGTTGCCAGAAAAGTCCATTGCTTTGTTTATCTTCCCTCCAATGGCAGAGAGGAACAAGGCCCTGTCACTATGCCACTAGCCTGGAGACAACATTGTGAGCAAGACCAGCCCAGGATTGCTGAGCCAAAGTTGGGAGGCCTTGAACTATTCCCAACTTCCAGGCCCATGTGGCCTTGGGACTCAGACCCAGACCTATTTTTCATAGTAATGCACTTGGTTTATGTCTCAGCACCTGCCCCACCTAGCTTACTCTCTCAGGCTCCGTGAACATCTGGAGAAAGACGAGAATACTTCCAGGAAAGGGCTTTGGAATGCTGGCTCTCCACTGTGCTCCAGGTCTTGAGTTTTACACTCTGGAGCCAGTCTCCCAGAGTCAAGTCTTAGGGCAACCTTGCGGCCCTGACTTCAGGCTGGAAGTAGTAAGATAAAGAGCCAGGAGAAGCCAGACTCTGACCCCACGAGCACAGAGATGCAAGCAGAGTTCTCACAGTGTACAAAGTGATTGTTCCGCAGTACGGAGACTCCCGAGAAGAGTAGCAGGGAACAGCACACTCACAAGTCATAAGCAGTGGCAAGTCACAGGGCCGCCTGACACTTTTCATGATGGCCTGCAGAAGGCTACTCTTGTCTCAGCAGACATAGAGCTGGCGCTGGTACTTAGGAGTGGAAGAAACACATCCCCTCTCCAGGGACCACGGTACAGAGAATGAAACTCATCTCTCTAGAAGGCAGACAAGGAGTCCCTGGGGAAAGCCTTACCACCACATGCATAAGCAGTTTTACTGGGGCTCAAAACCGTGAATGAAGATTCTCATGTAGCCGGGTCCCAAAAGGAGGATGACAGCTAAGTGGCTCCCCTCCATGGAATGGAATGTGCTCCTCTTCCACTAAACACACTCAACTGGTGCTTCTGGTGCCTCAATACCGTTACCACACACATGCCAATGCAAGCATCCTAGAGATAGAGTGCATTGTGGTATGCCACTGAGAGCCCTTCATCCCAACTCCCAGTGTCATGATGGGCACCATCTGGGATGAATTAGGTAATAGTTGCCCTAGGGATGTCCTTGGAGATGTACCCTAAGATCTGCACTCTTGCTGGGGCAGGGCCTGATAGAATCGACCTCAAAGACGTGAGTAATGTGTTCACCCCAGTTGTGTCCTAAGGGAAGACCCGCAGATGAATAGAAAACTTACTCAACAGCCTAAAGAATGAGGGTGGGGGTAGCCTTGAGCTTCCTCAGTAAACAGCTGGGTGGATACTACTCATCTTGTACCAGTGATGACCGATTTCCCCAATGCCAGGACTGGCCGATTTCCCTAATGCCAGGACTGGCCAGGACTCTCTCCTCTGCCTTTGAGGACTTGTGGGAAGGCTGCTGGCTGGCACCAACCCTTGAAGACAGTTCTCTTTTCTGGTTTGTGAATCTTAGCCGCTGGTTGGAAAGGCAGCTGCAAAGGACGGGGGCCAAGATATTGTTTGGAGGAGCACATGACCTGTAAGACCCAGGGAGGAGTTGGAAGCTAGAAGTTCAGAATATTCTGCATGGAGGAAGGGTTTGATGAGGGCCCTTCACCAAACAACCTCCTGGGCTAGGAACAGCAATTTCCAACCCTCACCTACCTGCCCGTAACAAATGTGGGCAACGCAGATGGTGGGGCACAGTGAGAGAGAAGTGGGCAAGATCTGGTTCTAGACCACAAGGCCTGAAGTGGGGCACATGGCCTGTCCCCTGCTGGACACAGGTCTTCATCACAGAAAAACTCTAGTATTCATTCAACTTCCAAACCAACTGCTCCCCAAAGCCACGTAAGTCAAGACTGTGACATCTCAGAAAAGTGGCTCTTCAGAGAGGGAGGGCAGACCTAGGCTAAGAGGCGGCAAGCATGTGTAACAAGAGTTGAAAGAAAAGACTGATGGCAAATTAGAAGAAAGAAGATGACTTTTTAGCGGGCTGTAGTGGCACATGCTCAGAGCTGCCCTTGTATTGTCTGGGTTTCTGTCCTGCTTGGTTCCCATGCCATTTGTTGACTCAGGGTTTCTGTCCTGCCACCAGGTCCCACAGCTGTTTAGCCCCAAAGAAATCACACAGAGGTCTATATCAATGAGAAACTGATTGGCCCATTAGCTCAGGCTTCTTATTAACTCTTATAACTTATATTAACCCATTATTCTTATCTGTGTTAGCCACATGGCTCGGTACCTTTTTCAGCGGGACAATCACATCTTCCTTCTTCTGTGCTTGGGACAGGACTGGGGAGGAATGAGCTTCCTTCTTCCCAGGCTTGTCGTGTTCTCATTGACCCGCCTCTACTTCCTGTCTTGTTGTCCTGCCTATAATTCCTGCCTGGCTACTGGCCAATCAGCATTTATTCAAAACATAATTGACAGAATATAGACAATTGTCCCGCACCACCTTTGGGAAGTAGAAGCAGGAGGCTCAGGAATTCTAGGCTAACCTAAACTACATTGTAAGTTCCAGGCCAGCTGGGCTATATAGAGCATGCCTTAAAAATCAAAACAAGATGAAAAATATTCCCTCATTTCCCAACCATCCAACAAATCAATCAACCTGTCTGACTATTAATGACATCTAGTTCTGTCATGTTTATTTAAACAGCAAAGAAATTTGGCGCATTTGACTCAAAGATGCTCAACTCCAGTTATGCGTGAAAGTCATCAGTAAGGATTTTCAAAAGATCTACATGGCCAGCCCCTAGCCCAAACCTCCAAACAAGACTCTCCAGGGGCTGCAGAGATGGCTCAGTCAGGAGATCAATGGCCTTGCAAACGCTGGAGTTTGGTCCCAGAAGCCGCGTGAAAACACTGGGTATTGCACACACTCGTAATCTCAGAGCAGGGAGACAGAGACAGGGAGCCCCCGTGCTAGCTGGCCAGAGAGCCTTGCCTAGGTGATGAACCCCAGGCCAATAAGAGACCATGTCTCTGATGTGGGTGATGTTCCTGAGAATGATATCTAGGGCTGGCCTCCCACTTCCAAGCACCTTTGTATGTACTTGCACATGCATCAAAAAGACCCTCCAGGGCTCCCGTCTGTAAAGTCACCAGAACTCCAAAATTTAACCCCTCTGAAGAACTGCCACTCTTAAACTTTGCTGGTGGGATACCAAATAGGCCCCCTGTCTCAAGGGCAGAATTTGACAGTCTTCCATGAGTTAGATATAGCTTCATTCTTGAATGCAGCTGTCCTGAACCTGAACTTTACCCAAAAGTGTCAATCCGTAGACGCCAGTCAACACATACAAGGATTCCTCTTGGGAAGCTGTTTGCAGTAGGCAAACTGTCCGTCTGTCAGAGGCTGTGGGAGGCCTGAGCCCAACTCCATCCACCCAAATGAACACCAGGAACAGCTAAATGTGCTGGCCAAAAGGGGATGTCGGGACAAGCAGAAAACCAACAACTGGCCAACAGCACAGGGGTGCCTTTGATGCCATAAAAAAGCGAAACAAAACCACTAGGAAAACAGAGCCCTGGGTGTGTGGGCCCAGGACAAGTTGTTTAGGGACGATGGCATAAGGCTTCCTTGAAGATATCTTGCCAATAAAGTTTTTTTTTAACTTTTGAAAATTATGAATGTTTACATGTTTGAAAAACAGAACTAAATCTAGAGAGAAAAAGGAAGCTCTGAAGTTGAAAATAAGCTCCCCCCCCCAAAAAGAAAAGCCATATGTCAGACAACAAAAGTACACAGAGAACAGCCTGGTTCCTGGTAGCTTTATAACTTCATAAAATCAAAAAAGGAAAGAATGATGAAATGAGTTCCAGATTTACTGTTAGAAGTAATAACTTTGAAACTTTCAAGTGTAGTAGAACAGGGCAAACCACAGTGAAGCTCGTGTGATAAGCAGTCACGTGGTCCCTTGGCAACAGATCCTCGGCCTGTTTCCTCATCAGTAGGTGTGCACCTGCCTCTGCAGGTGGGGTGCACCGGGTTCCTCTGCAGGTGGGGTGCACCAATCCTCTCCTGGCAGCTGTGCTGAGAGAAGACAAGGCAATGTCAATGATGCTTGGGCTTGACTCTGAAATATCAATGACGACTCTGGCTTGTGAATCCACATTTCACAGGCCTATCTACTGAGATGCCCTGTAAACAGATAATCCAGGAGCCAAGATTGCCCTGGCACTCAAGTTCCTACACGTGATTCCCCACCGGCAGCGAAGTACCTTGAAAAAGGACTGATCCTACACGGGAGACAAAAATGGGATCGTTCCAAGAAGGTGGGGACCCATCCAAAGTACCAGAGCTGGCAGGGGTGGGAGAAGGGCAGGAGCGGTGGGGGGGCTCCTACTGGTCAAGTTTGAGCTGATTTTAGCATCAGGAACAGCCTACTGCTCAGAGAAGAAAGGTACAGGCGTGATGGAGGCCAAGAATCACAACTGAGAATCTAAAAATTCTGCCAGCAATCCAATGCTCTTCCGCCAGCATGGGAAGGGAGAAAATGACCTCCAGCTGAGGGCTGTTCATATTTATGGTAGAAATGTTGGGAGTAACATCCTAAATTACTAACGAAACAGGAGTGCCTGTGAAATGTACCCGTGTAATTGGGATGCCTCACAGTGGGGCATGGTGGAATAGATCTGTGCTTGCGGGCAAGGAAAATGCAAATTCTAATAGCACGAAGCAATAACAGCATTTTTGTTTTTAAAATATGTGCTGTCATGTAAAAGCTATGCAGAGGAAGATGATTACATCACAATGACAACGATGAGTCTCCTGCAGGTGAAGGTGCGATCCGTTTTCCCGTTTGATTCTCTGATTTCTGCAATGAAAACGAAATTTTCTAAAACGTACATAATGTAATTTAAATTTGTGAGAGAGAGAAAGTTGGTGCCTTGGTATTGGGTGCAGGAAGGGGTGCCAGAAGGCACTTGCATGAAAGTCTGGGACTATGGGATGGCGCCCTTTGGGAGAGGACCACCAGCCTGAACCAACAACGGAAAGAACAGGGCAGGGAGATGGTACAGCAATGACACCCAGTGGACATTCCTGGGACTGCATGACTGAGACCTTTCAGTACAATCCCAACACCTGGGCACGGGGAGAGTGGGCTGAGACAAGAACTGGCTGCATGGAGCCACCAGGCAGCCTTCTTCCACCACGTGGACAAAGAGCCCAAATGGGCTCGAAAGCATATAAGACGACCTGAACCCAAGCATCTCCAGTGGGTCCTTCTAGGGGTTTTGTGAGACAGCAATTTTCATTTGAGGCAAACCCCATTTCTGGGATATCCACCCCCACCCCCCCGAGGTAGCCACTACTGTCTCCTGCCTCGCATTCTACACAAGGAATTGAAAGCACACTGAGAAACAGTTGTAAGTTACAGCAAACAGTGCTAGAACCAAGACACAACCCAAGCCCACGCAAGCTCGCCGGCTAGATGTGCTGCCCAAGATGATCTCCACTTTGTACCTCAGTCCCCAGAGCCACTGCCTGCCCTATTATATCTTCATATTTTTAGTTAATAAGTCCATATTCCACTTATAAGAGAAAGCATGCAATATTTGCCCAAGTCTGACTTATATTGCTTTATATAATGATCCCCAGGTCCACCCAGGATTCCCCCCCAAAATCCCACAATTTTGTTTTTTGAAGGTGAATAAAACTCTGAATGTTGGACACCTGAGCTTATTCAACGCTTGTCTATTGTGAACTGTGCTGCAACACGGGATTGTAGGAACCTTTGTGATATACTGACATAGATTCTCTGGGTATAGACTCAGGAGAGGAACAGTGGGCTCATATGATAGTTATATTTTAGATTTGGAGAACCTCTGTATTGGTTTCCTTGTGGCTCCAGTGTGCAAGGTCCATTCCTGGTCTTCATCAGCAGTCTCTGTGTTCTTGGTGATAGTCATTGATTGTCATTGAGTGGTATGGGTGGAATTTTAATGTAATTTTGACTTATAATTTCCTGATAGTTATGAATTTTCAATATTCTTATATGATTTGCTAGGCACTTGCAGTTCTTTGGAAACTGGCTGTACAAGTCATTTGCCTACTGACTGATTTGGATTATTTGACTTTTGGTTTTGATGCTTAATTTTTTGGATCTTCGTATAATAAATATATTAATCCCATAGTGAAAACTTTCTCCCATTCTGAAGGCTGTCTTTTCACTCTGCTATTTGTTTTGCTCTGCACAGTCTTTTTGAACTTTGTGCAAGTCTGCACATCAATCCTTGCTTTAATTTCCGGGATATATAAGTCCTATCTAGGAAGTTTGTGCTTACACATTGAGGTGTTTTCCTCTAGTGGTTTAAAGTTCCAGGTCTCATATTAACCTAAATGCCTCTTGACTGAAGAATGGTTAAAGAAGATATGGTATATTTACACAATGGAGTACTACACAGTGGAAAAAAATAATGACATATTAAAATTAGTGGGCAAATGGATGGATCTAGAAAACATCATATTGAGTGAGGTAACCAGGACCCAGAAAGACAAATATAATATTACTCACTCATAAGTGGCTTTGGGGCATAAAGCAAAGGAAAAACAGTTTACATTTTATAATCCCAGAGAACCTAGACAACAATGAGGACCCTGAGAGAGACATACATGGATCTAATTTACATGAGAAGTAGAAAAAGACAAGATCTCCTGAGTAAATTGGGAGCATGGGGATCCTGGGAGAGGGTAGAAGGGGAGGAGGAAGTAAGGGAGGAGAGTGGAGAAAAATATATAGCTCAAAAAATTTCAAAAAAGAAAAAAAAGGCATTCTGCCTCTTGGGCCAATAAATGTGACAGCTTGGATATTAAAAAAAATAGAAGCTAATTATCTAATAGAAACTTTTAATGCCAGACTTGAAAAAAACTTGGAAAGATGGCTTCCAAATTGTAAATCATCCCAAATGACTACCAGGACATACTCAGCAAAAACAGTCTATAACAGTTGGAAGATAAATAAAAATTTTTCATGATAAAAATAGACTAAAGGAATTTACAACAACTAAGCACCTCTACAGCCAACACCAGGATTGCTGTAGACTGACAAGAACCAAGCACCTCTACAGCCAGCACCTGAAGGATTGCTGTAGACTGACGAGAACCAAGCACCTCCACAGCCAACACCTGAAGGATTGCTGTAGACTGACGAGAACCAAGCACCTCCACAGCCAACACCTGAAGGATTGCTGTAGACTGACGAGAAGGATAAACACACTCCAGAGGCTACAGGGGGGAAATATCAGGACAACGAATGGGGAAAAAATGTAGGAAAATGCCACCAAGCAGGAAAGTGACAGTAATAAAACACATCTTCCAGTAACAGATCTGATTATTACTGATCTAAATTCCCCAATGAAAAGACACAGACTAGCAGATGTGATTAGGCAACAGAATCTGTGTTATTGATGTCTCTGAGAAACATGCCTCACAACCAAACACAGACCTCACCTTTGGGTAAAAGGATTCAAAAAAGGATTCCAAGTAAATAAAAACTAGGAAACCCACAGCCACGGCTCTTCTAAAAGTGACAAAATAGAATTCAGAAGAAAGGTGGTCAGGAGGGGTTAAGGAAGACCACTTCGTACTCTCTAGATGAACAAAAGAGGTCAGAAGGGGTTAAGGAAGGCCACTTCATACTCTGTAAAAGAACATTCCATTTGTGGGAGGTCCTTCTGTCTATGTGTTGCTTTTATTGATTAATGAATAAAAAATTGACTTGGCCTATAGCATGGGAGGAGGAAGGTGGAGTCAGGGGGATGCCATGAAGTTGCTGCTGGAGATAGATGTGCTGAAAGTTTAGCCAGTAAGCCACAGCCATGTGGCAATACACAGGTTAATAGAAATGGATTAAATTAATATGTAAGAGTTAGCCAATAAGAAGTTAGAGCTAGTGTGCCAAGCAGTGATTTAATTAATACAGGTTCTGTGTGATTATTATGGGTCTAAGCTAGCTGGGTGGCTGGGAACCAACAAGCAGGCCTTCCTCCAACATCCATTAAGATTGTTTCTAAGCATGGAGGTATCTTAAGACACGTTTCTAAACATATGTGCACCAAACACAGTTTCACCCAATTTCATAAAGCAAATACTACCAGGTCAAGCCTAACACAATGAGGCAGGAGGCTTCAATAGCCCATATCTCAATCATCTAAACAAAAAAATTAACAGAGAAACACTGGAATTAAATAATAAATGTATATAATAGACATTTGCAGAACATTCTTTCCAAACACTCAACAACACATATCCTTAGCAATCCAAGCACTTTCTCCAAAGTAGATCATATCTTAGTATACAAAATAAGCCTCCAAAGATATAGGAAAATTGAAATATTCATCTTATCTTTCTGACCACAGTGGAATGAAGCTAGATATCAACTGCATGAGAAACTATAGAAAACACAGACACATGTAGAGTGACATCACACTATTGGATGGTGAATGTGTCTGCAGAGTGACATCACACTATTGATGGTGAATGTGTCTGCAGAGTGACATCACACTATTGGACGGTGAATGGATCTGCAGAGTGACATCACACTATTGATGGTGAATGTGTCTGCAGAGTGACATCACACTATTGGATGGTGAATGTGTCTGCAGAGTGACATCTCACTATTGGATGGTGAATGGGTCTGCAGAGTGACATCTCACTATTGGATGGTGAATGGGTCTGCAGAGTGACAT
>LOJH01032503.1:1581-13847 GCA_001685095.1 Ellobius talpinus
ACACACACACACACACACACACACACACACACACACACACACACGCATGCATGTGCAGACAGTCACACATCTTCCCAGGACTGCAAAATCAAGTGGGTTAATCTCCATCACTTATAATCCTTGCAGAAATTCGCTGGGCTCCATGCCTGCCACCCTCCCACCACCCCCAAATCCAGTCTTGCTAGTTGAGTCGCTATGGCAACTTTTAGGAGCTTCATCCTCCACCACGTGGCAAAGGGACGGACCTGTACAACTTCTTTTGCAGCTGGAGAATGTAAAAGCAAGTCTTACATTTAATCACCCTCCCCGAGCTGACATTCAAATCAAAAAGCTTTGTTAGGACTCTGGGAAAATGGAGTGTCATTTTGCCAGCAAGATGTTTCACTCAGAGAGGCATCTTCCCCGCTTTGAAGTGCTAAATGAATGGTAAAGAAAAGGCTTTTTGGCTTAGGGGTAGGGGAGGGAGGGAGGGAAGGAACAAAGTCTGGATGAATAACAGGAAAATGAATAAGTGCTGCTGAATCAAATTCTAGTTCAAGGCAGATGCTGTTGGAAATCCTCCTGATATTTTTTTCTCTGTAATTTTTTTTAAAGAGGCGACATCACTTATGCAAAGAGCTTAGAAATCAGGGAAAGACTTACTGTTTCCTTGCTCTGGGGTCTCTGGCAAGTCACTCCTGATGCCTGGACCTCAGCAGCTTATAGACACAAAATAAATAAATACCTGCCCAAGAGGCCTTTCTGAGAGTACAGTTAGTGTGTGTGTGTATGTGTGTGTGTTGGGGGAGTGTTAAAAATGTATAGGGTGTGCTGCTATCTGCCTGTAGTCCCAGGCAGGAAGGTCAGAAGTTCAAGGCCAGCCTGGGCTGTGTGAGACCTTGTCACAACAAGCAAATAACAACCTACATAGCGTTGCTTCTATCACAAAGTCAAGCACACACAAATTCCTCCCTGAGTTTGTTTCGGTGGCTTTTTTATTGCACATACACTGGCAAAAGCAGCTCCAAGCAGGCGGGATTTATTTTGGCTTACAGGTCACAGGTCCAAGAATCCCTCCATGACAGAGAAGACATGACAGCAGGAGCAGGTAAAGGAGACCTGTCACCCCACATCAGGAAACAGAGAATGAAAAGGAGTTGGGGCTGAGAGCTCAAGGTCCGCCCTGAAGGACCACTTCCCTCAGGCAGGCTCCATCCTAAACAGCTCAACCAGCTGGGAACTGCTTGTGAGGTGCTGATTGACTGCAGGGGGACCATCCTGCTCCCAAACCAACAAAGCATCCTTACTCACATTTCACAGATAAAGACACAATGACTTAGAGAGGTCAATTGTTATTCTTAAAATTCCCCCAAATATTGACTAGAGAAAAAAGGCTGACCACACATCTCTTCCACACTGGAGTTCTTGTTAGCAGGCTCACTCAAAGTTTATCGGCTGCTGAAATAAAGTATACCTTTAGAAGGGCCTCTGATTGATTAAACCCAGACCCTTTCATGGAGGATGTTAATTTGCAGAGGAGAGATACATCACACATAACTTCTGACTGGTAAGGAACAAATGGTTCTGTGTAGTGAAAGTGTTAATCCTGAGTATTTGGCTCTCGTGTCCTGCAGGGAGGGCGCTTCCTTTATGTAATTTGTCCACTTGATTTCATTGTTTTTCCCCAGTGACTATGTATCAGCTTTCAGTCCCTTCTTTGAATAACATCCTTCACTAAAAAGATAATAAATTATAATGTGGGGTGTGTGTGTGTGTGTGTGTGTGTGTGTGTGTGTGTGTGTAGGGAAGTTCTCAGCCTTTTGCAAATTACACACTGAAGTCATTGTTCCAAGAATGGCTCATGTAGAAGCAGAAACAATCTTATTGTCTGGACCTCCTATCTCCCCACTGGGTTTGCTCTAGCTACCTGGGCCACCATGTAAAAATGAGACTCGCTCCATAGGAAGCACCAAGGACAATGCCAGCCAGCTGTAATATTATTCAATGTAATACTTACTGTGTTTGTTTCATGAGAACTTGGAGGAGGGATGTTTGAGCTCCTCCTTTGCAGGAGGCATGAATGACAGAAACTCTCGCACTGAAGGAGATGCTAGGAACAGCATCAAGACAAGATCTGCCTGGGAATTAAGGCTCTGCAAGGGCTCCTGAGTGTCAATGATATAAGGGTAACTACAGCCGTGGTCATTGTGCCTAGTAGTTTAATAAATCTCAGCCCACCCAGAGCCGCACAAAACCCTCTGAAGTAGGTACTTTTTAATCCTCTCATAAAACTGAGGAATGAAAGCTCACAGGGCTTCTTCCTCCATGCACAGGTGAGAGCAAGCAGGCTTTGGAGATCAACTTGTGTCTGTGGGGTTCTTTCCGGTTTCCAGTGTTTAGCTAAAGGGTGTCATTTCCATACATGTGCTCTGGCTTTAGGCAGGATAACAATTTCCAGTCCACTTGACTTATGAAGAGCTTTTTGAGGTTCAGATAGGAAAAATGGTTTGCCAGCTTGAAAGATGCAGATGTGGGGAGACTTTGAGATGAAAACCCTGCCCTTGAGACTCCTCCCATTCCTTTCTCTGACTACATCTAGCAGGCTTGCTTCATAATCCTTCTCAGGTGTCCTTCTGCACCGCATCCTGGTACCACGTAGAGAGGGGACAAATGCCTTTCCTCGTGTCATCTCTGTTGAGGAGAAATGGTGCAACCCATGGCTATGAATCACCAGCAAGAAGAGCAGAGGCAGCTAGAGGGCATGTATGTGGGAAGGAAGTCCAGAACTCAGTCTTTCCGAGGACAGTCAGCAGCTCACCTTCCAGCATTAGGATGGCACTCCCACTTTCTCCATTTGCTAACTTGACGCCATGGCTCCACGAAGTCCTCCTTGAATCTTTATAGTTCCTTCTTTGAGAAGACAAAAGAGACAACAGATGGGGGTGGCAGAATGAGCACTGGGCCGGGAATGAGAGACTTGAGATCCAGTCTTAGCTGCATTTCCAGTTTGCTAGAGGTCAAAACCTTGTTCATTCTGCATATAATTTGCCTGACCAACTCTCTGTGGCTGTATCATCATCTATACATGGAGCAGGCTGGCATGAAATGGGACAATAATTGTGAATATCTTTCTGCAACCGGTGGAAGGAGACCATGTCACCCATGAGGAGGGGCCTCAGTGATGAGGAACAACCCTGACACACACACACACACACACACACACACACACACAGAGAGAGAGAGAGAGAGCCACTTGCAAGGATTTGTTTCCAACCTCCTATCCCAATGCTTGCCTTTCTGTCTGTTATTGATCTCTGTTTGACTCTATTCTTATTAGTATTATTACTAACTGAAATGAAGTTTATATTTGTTTATTCATCTCCTCCCTCTGCTTTCTTAAAATAGGCCCTATTAGACCAATTCTCAGTCCTCCACCAGTGCATTTCGCTTGATATGTATTTTTGAGCTAATGGATATTATTCCTTTTATCTTATCCTAGCTGGGTGTCTTGCTCTGAACCAACAGCAGACCTTGGGCTCCTGCCACTGACTGAGAAGAGGTTTTTAAACAAACAGAAGTGGGGAGGGTGGTGCCAAGCCAAGCCATGTAGATCTCTGAAGATGACATTGCGTGGTTACAGAGAACCATGTGGGATACTCCTAGAGGTATTTCTGTCTCTAGAGGGATGCCTGGGGACATCCTTATCTGATCTACTTTGACAGGGACACTTTAACTTCATGCCGAGTACAGTGAGACTGCCACATGAGGCAATCCAACCTGGCTTAAGCCAGCAATCACAGTCTCAGGGTCCCTGTCACTTGGGCAGCGTTAGTGTTGTAGGAACCAGGAACATAAGTGCCCCCTTAGCTAGAGGAACCCCAAGAAGCCTGCTACCCCTCTTGGGACTCCCCTGAGACTCTCCCGCACTCCTGATCACCCCTGCTCCCCAGGCCCTCCTCCTACCTCACCCACAGTACCTGTCAGTGTCAAGGAGATGGAAAACTGCTGCTCTCCCTGGCTAAAAAAGGAGCAGAACCCCCCCCCCAGAGACAATCTCTCAGGGTTGTAGCACACGCAGGATCTAACTCCCTGTTAGCCTGAAAAGCAGCCTCTCCTGTTATCTCCGAGGGAAGGGTGCTCTCTCCCCTTGAAGTCCCCTTCAGTCTTAGTCAGGGTTTCATTTGCTGCAATAAAACACCATCACCAAAGCATCTTGAGGAGGAAATGGTTTATTTTGCTTACACTTCCACATTTTAGTTCATTGTTGAAGGGAGTCGGGGCAGGAACTCAAACAGGACAGGAACCTGGAGGCTGAGGCTGATGCATGTAGGGGTGTTACTTCTGACTTGTTCCTTATGGCTTGTTCAGCCTGCTTTCTTAGGGCATCCAGGACCACCAGTCCAGGAGTGGCACCACCCACAGTGTCTGTGCCCTCCCCCAGCAATCGTCATTACAGGCTGGCCAACAGACAGATCTGATGGAGACATTTTCTCAGTTGAGTTCCCTCCTCTCAGATGACTCTAGTTTGGGTCAAGTTGACCCAAAAACTAAAAGCAGAGGAATCGCACAAGAAGAGGAGCTTTGTTTCTTATCCAAGTAGACAGACAGGCTGCAAGACAACAGCGACCTAAGCACCAGAAGCTTCCAGGCAGGAGAATGCCCACAGTGGCTGCTGGTCCACATGTCCCCCTATGTCTACTTCAGGAAGAAAATGGTAGCCTTGACCCCTGCACCCTTGGGGTCATTTGTGAGGGTTCTCACGTAGAACTGGGAATGTAATGAGATGGAAAACTTTCCTGGAATCCCTGCTAGTGTGGAGGGATAGAGGAGGTGATAGAGGGTTCGAAATATGGCTTTAATCACCAGCAAGAGACAGCCGACTGCTGGAAGACTCCCAGGGGCTCAGCCACAAGTTTCTAGCCATCTCCTTCCTCATTCTTCCCCCTAAGGGACTCCTGGGTGCTCTTGGTGCCAGCTTCACTCTCAGTGCAAAAGACACCCCCATTTCTTGCTTTTCTCCAGAAGGCATACTGATTAATCCAAAGCAGTAATCAAAACAAAGCCTCCTTCTTTTTCTATCAGGCAAGGTCCATAAACCAAAGGTGGACAGTCACTACTGCCCACAGCAAAGATGACCAACAAGATCGTGTTTCTGAAGCTTGGAATGGTAATGTTATGTGTCTCCATGTGTGAAATGTATGGGATTCAGATTTCAATATCCACAGAGGTTTTCTCTTTGACAGCAGCCTTATTTATATAGAATCCACATATAATACCCAGGAATTCATTTACAGTTTAGGGCAGGGAGCACAGCTCAGTCATAGAATGATAGGCCAGCATCTGCCCTGTGTTGAATCCTCAGCATGGGGGGGAAAACCCAAATTCTAGAAGACAGCTGTTCCATATAGAGAATGAGCTACAATAGCTGTGCTTTCAGTTTTGAATAAGTGGTTTTTTTAAGTATGGAGCAAGCAAAAGTGAAAGAACTTTTAGCGGAAAGCAGGTAGAGAGAAGCAGCAGAGGACAGCAAAGCACCTTCAAACTGGGGACTCACAACACCCTGCAGAGACGAAAGGGGCACCTAATGAAATTGTCATGCTGGGGTTTCTATGGGATTTCTAGTTAGAGTGCAACATTTTTTTCCACTACCTTCTAGATTCTTGCTCCCATTGCAAGCATTTTTATACCATGAAATAAACCACTGTAACCTCTCTTGGAGATGGTTCACATTCTAACTATTACAGAAGACACAGTATTCTTCATTGCTTCTGTTGCTTTCTTCCTGTTCCAGAACCAGGTCCAGCCTGATCCAGAACAGAAAGACTTGGAGGACACTCGAGAAGATAAGAATGGAGCCTGGGACAAGAGAGTCCTCTTCAGTCCCCAAAACTGCTTTCAGCAAGTTTAAAGAGCATATGACAATTCACCAATGTAATGTCTACATTACAGCTAGAATATCCACTGTAACAGATCTGTAGTCACAAAGTCTGAAAAGGATCAAAAGAGTTTAGGGTGTTATCATCACCCCCAAAGAAATCTTACATCCTGTAAGCCCTCACTCTTCACTTCCCCGTCCCCTTAAATCCTAAGCAACCACTGACCTATTTAAGTCTCATTTTCTGTTCTGAACATTTGGGGGTTCTTTTAAAATATTTTTCAATGATTTTTTGTTGAAAATAGATTCTTTCCTCATACAATCCAATCTGATTATAATCTCCCACAGACATACTGCTCCCAATTCTTCCCCACTTCTCCTCCCCTTCAGACCCACCCCCTTTCTGACTCTCATTTGAAAAGAATGGGCTTCTAAGAAGCAACAACCAAATATGACAAAATAAAACATAATAAAGATGAAGCAAAAACCTCCATGTCAAAGTTAGACACAGCAACCCAACAGAAGGAAAGAGTCCCAAGAGCAGGTAAAAGAGTCAGAGACCCACTTTTCTCATAATCAGGAATCCCATAAAACTACTAAGCTAATAGCTCTAATACACATGCACAGGAAATGGTGCAGACCCATGTAGGCCCTGTGCTTGCTGCTTCGGTCTCTGTGAGCTCATATGCACCTTTATTAACTGATTCAGAGGGCCATATTCTTATGTCTTCCATCCCTCTGCTCTTACATTCTTTCTGTGTCCTCTTCCACTGGATTCCCTGAGCTCTGAAGGGAGGGATTTGATGGTGACCTCTAATTTAGACTCTCTCTCCACATAATGACTGGCTGTGAGCCTCTACATCTGTTCCTATCTGCTTCTGGAAGAAGCCTATCTTATGATGACTGGTTAGCACTGATCTATGAGTGTAGCAGAAAATCATTAGGAATTTTACTGATTCTTTTTCTCTTTTAGACCAGTCATGCTTGGCTTTACCCAAGGACTCTGGGCTCTCTAATCTCTGATTCTTGATTACCCAAACAATGTCAGGTATGGGTTCTTTCTCATGGAGTGAACCTTAAGTCAAATCAGACATTGGTTGGCTACTCCCACAAGTTCTGTGCCACCATTGCCCTAGCATATTTGGTAGACAGGACAGATTGTAGGTCAATGTTTTTATGGCTGTTTTGGTATCTACATTTCTTTTGGTAGCCTGCAGAGCACCCTCCCTCACAAAAGAAATTAGAATGTAGGGTGAAGACTCCATGTAGGCACCAGCTCAACTTCTCTGTGTTCAGTGAGTTGTACTGATGTTGCTCTTGGCAATGGGGCCCCACTGTTTGTGGATGGAGAACAATCCTTTGTCTTAGCATCAGCCTAGATTATTTGAGGATTTTCATGGGACCCATTTGGACAACTCAATTGAATGCAATCCAGTCCCTCCACTGGAAGCCTTGCTACAAGAAATGGCCAGTTGAAACTCTGTATTCCCCAACACTAGGAGTCCTCATTAGGATCTCCTTCATAGATTCCAGGAAGTTTCCACTGCACTAGGTTTCCACACCAACCCCCAAGTGCCCTCTAATCTCACCATCTCACCCTGAACTCTTTATCTCCATCCCATTCCCCCTCACCTAATCCCTCCTGCAGTGATCCCCATCCACCCCCAGACCACCTGTAAAATCTATTCCATTTCCCCTTCCTAGGGAGATCCATGTTTTTCCCCTAGAGTCCTCCTCTTTACCTAACCTCTCTGGGTCTATGGATTGTAACTTGGTTGTCACTTAATGGCTAATATCCACTTCTAAGTGAATATATATCATATTTTTCTTTCCGAATCTGGGTTATAGCACTTAGGATGATTTTTTTCTTGTTCCATTCATTTGCCTGCAAATTTCATAATGACATGGGTTTTGTTGTTGTTGTTGTTTGGTTTTTGTTTTTTTAACATCTGGGTAATATTTCATTGTGTAAATTTTACACATTTTCTTTATAAGTTCTTCTGCTGAGGGACATCTAAGCTGATTTCAGTTTCTGGCTATTATGAATAAAGTCACAATGAACCTGGCTGAACAAGTATCCTTGTGGTAGGATGTAGCGTCCTTTGGGTATATGCCCAAAAGTGGTATAGCTAGGTCTTACTGTAAAATCCCCAGTTTTCTGATGACCCACCATACTGTTGTTTTCCATAGTGGATGTTAAGTTTGCACTCCCACCAGCAATGAAGGTGTGTTCCACTTGCTTCACATCTTCACTAGCATGCCCTGTCCCTTATGTTATTGATCAAAGTAGTTTGATTTGCATTTGCTGATAGCTAAGAATGTTGAACATGTCTTTAAGTTTCTCAGTCATTTGAGATTCCTCTATTGAGAATTCTCTGTTTGGCTCTATACCCTATAGTTTAGTTAGATTATTTGAGTTTTTGATATCTAGTTTCTTGAGTGCTTTATATTTTTTTTGATATTAGTCCTCTATCAGATGTGCATTCGGCAAAAATCTTTTCCCATTCTGTAGCCTGCTGTTTTGTCTTATTGATGGTGTCCTTTGCTTTACAGAAGCTTTTTTCTGTTTTATGAGGTAGGTCCCATTTATTACTGGTTGTCTCATTGACCTTGCCATGTTGGGCTGCCCTATGTTGGGGACTGGCCTTGACAAAAACACCTCTTACCAGGGTAGGGGTGTGAGAATTTAGAAATAGCAGTAAAGAATATGAAGACATACGAAAATAATAAAAACAGAAATCATAGAAAGTACCGGGAGGGCATTTCAGTGAATACTGAAATTGCCTTAATTTATTTTACCATATGCTTTTATACCCAATTTAAAAGAGGAAAGAAGGTAATAAAGACTTTATTAACATGATAGAAAGGACAACTCAAACAGCTAATTGCTTTAACACTTTGAGACATCAAATTATTAGCATTCTGTTGTTTAGGCAGTCACTCTGTTGTTTAAGCTACCCTAGAACATGTATTCTAAAGTCAGTCATTCCCCAGGTGGCCTCATAACTATAAAAGAAGGAACAGAAGCATGTTTGCATATCCACCATCTGTCAGGATGGAATGGACCTACTTGTATGAGACATCTTAATGTCAAAAGAAACCAAGTAATCATGCCCTGAGTTGGGATGTACAGCTACACTTGTCAAACAATTTGAGCAACCTCCAAAATCTTTGACCATCAGATGAGGTGGAATCAGCCTCAAATTTTTGGGTCTCCACATTGTTGATCTTAGTACCTGTGCTATCAGTGTTCAGCTCAGAAAGTTGTCTCCTGTTTCAATGTGCTTAGGACTATTTACACTCACTTTTCTCTTCTATCAGGTTCAGTGCATCTGGTTTTGTATTGAGGTCTTTGATACACCTGTACTTGAGTGTTGTACAGGGTGATAAATATGAATCTACTGCATTCTTCTACAAACAGACATTCAACCAAGCAAGTGAAAGGCTTATATGATAAACAAAAAAAACCTTCAGGTCTTTGAAGAAATAAATTGAAGAAGATAATAGAAGATGAAAAGATCTCCCATACTCATGGATCAGTAAGATTAACATAGTAAAAGTGGCTGTCCTACCAAAAGCAATCTACAGATTCAATGCAAACCCCATCAAAATACCAACACAATTTCTTACAGACCTCAAAGGGACAATTCTCAGCTTCATATGGAAAAACAAAATCCCCAGGATATCTAAAACAATCCTGGACAATAAAAGAACTGCTGGAGGTATCATTATCCCTGATTTCATGCTGTACTACTGAAATATAGGAATAAAAATCACATGGTGTTTTCGTAAAAATGACAGGTTGGTCAATAGACTCAAACTGAAAATGTAGGCATAAATCTACCTATGGGCACCTGATTTTCGATAAAGAAGCCAGAAATACACACTGGGGGAAAAAGAAAGCATATTCAACAAATGTTCTGAACATTTTATAAGCATAAAGCTTTGTTGAAACACGAACTCATTTGCTTATAACTCAAGCTTGCCTCTACACTAGGTTGATAGTCTTGAATTCTTGTAACAGAGACCATGTATCTCATAAACCCCACATTCACTCTCTGGTCTTCTCAGAAAGGTTTTCAGATATCAGTTATAAGCCGATGAGAATCTGATTTTACTTTGAAGACTTTGTGGACCAACGATGAGCACTGGCCTACACTGACCCAGTCAGACAGAATCAATGGATTCCATCCCTCTCATAAGGAGCAGGCTTAAAATTTTAAAAGTCAGGTATGATAATGCACACTTGCATTCACAGTGATGGAGAGGTGCAGACAGGCAGATCATGGGGTTCATGGATGAGCCAGCATACCCCAATCAACAGACTCCTGCTGAAAAGTGAGAGATTGTGTGAAAGAAAAAAAGCAGTGGTATCTTCAGAAACAATACTCAAGGTTGACTTTGGGCCTAAACACACACACGCACACACACACACACACACACACACACACACACACACAGAGGTACTCATATGCATAACAAAAAGACAAAACAATAACATGGACACAGGCGCTGTGCTACACAGACTAACTCAATTCTGAAAACCTCCTTGTTTGAGATTCCTAGTCATATGAAATGTCTGTATTTAAGACAGGGTGAAATGGGATTCCAGTAATCTGTGGTCAAAAGTACCCAGAGATAACATCTCCCTAGAGAGGAGGCACAGCAATATATGCTGATTTAGACAGAAGCTGAATTTCTCTGAATGGTGCAGGGACACCTATAATATATGTATCCTTTCCAGAACTGAGGAGTTCTGTAAAAGAAGCTTAAACACTCATCCAGATGAGAGCAGTAGCACAGGAGAGCACAGGGGCTTGAGGGACATTGAAGTCGATTAGTTAATTCACATTTAGGAGTCCTAGACAGCAGCAAAGGCTTTTAAAGGACATGGGTCTGGGGACTAAGGCTTTAAAACAGAGCAGAAAGCTAAATAAAAGAAAACTAACAGGCTAGTGTCACAGGGGATATGTGTGACAAGGTCAGAGCTCTGTTCCAGCCTAAACTTCTTCCAGTTTTCTTTGTCCCCCATGCAGTGCTAGGCCAGCATTTGGAGGGCATCCTACGTCATGGACTGATGGCCTCTCTGTGTCCCTGGCTTTGCTTCTAACCTCTCCAGTACATAAGTAGATAGATCAGAGCAGTCCTTCTGGTTACTATGGAGATGGCATGCTGCGTTCCACTGGCAGGAGCTGAAAGCTATCCCCTCCTGAAGGAAGATGCTCTGGTTTCAGGTCTATTGCTGTCATAAAATGCTCTGACAAAAAGCAGCTTAGGGGAGAAAGGGTTTGTTTCAGCTCACAGTTCCAGGTTACAGCTCATCAATGTGGAAAATCAAGACAGCAGAGAATGGAAAAGAGTGCACATGTGTGTGCACATTCATACATGCACACATATACACACATGTACACACATGAATTGCATGTGTTCTTAGTGTCCAGCTTCCTCTCTGCATTTACAGTTTAGGACTCCCTGCCTGGGGAATGGTGCTGCCCACAGTGGACTGAGTCAACCCACAACACTTAATGAATAAGCAAGACTCCAGACCATCCCCCATAGGCATGCACACAGGCCAGTTTGATCTAGATAATTGTTCACCAAGGTGAGTTTCTCTTCACAGGTAAGCCTAGGTGGTGTCAAGTTGAAATTTTAATAAAAAATGTTTAAAGAGAAAAACTAACCATCATAGCAGGTAACATACATTGAGATATTTCCTTTGATAGTATTTGGATGAAAATTTCCCACAGGTTCCTGTGTCTGAACACTTGGTGCCAGCTGGTAACATTTCTTTACATATTTTTTTTTCTTTTTTGTTTTTGTTTTGTTTTTTGTTTTTCAAGACAAGGTTTCTCTGTGCAACAGTCCTAGCTGTCATGGAACTTGCTCTGTAGACCAGGCTGGCCTCAAACTCAGAGAGATTTGCCTGCCTCTACCTCCCAAGTGCTAGGATTAAAGGTGTGCCTCCACTGCCCGGCAACACTATTTCAAGAGTTGTGGAACATTTAGGATGTGAACCTTCCTGGTAGAAGTGGATTTCTGGGAAGCAGGGCCTTGGTTTAGGGGCCCCCTGTTTCCCATCCCATCTCTGCTTCCTGATCTACCTAGACATGAACAAGCAGCATCCTGTTCTCCTGCCATAGCAAAAGTCGCTCTTGTCATCGTGCCTATTTGCAAGCCAAATTAACACCCCCTTAATTCTCTTTGCTTTTAGGTATCGTGCCTCAGTGAAGGAAGTATCAAACAGACCCTCCCTTCTGCCATCCACCCCATCTTCCTGTCTTGGCAAATGAATGAGGAGGCTTTCCTGCAGCAGCAATGCCATTTTTATTTTGGTTTGGTTTGGTTTTGGTTTTTGGAAACAGGGTTTCTCTGTAGCTTTGGATCCTGTCCTGGAACTGGCTCTTGTAGACCA